>JAQFZC010004050.1:0-17042 GCA_034695205.1 Dicyrtoma fusca | reverse complement strand
CCGGGGCGCAAATAATCGCCGGGGTCTAGACATGCTATATTTAATAATCGCCGGGGCTCAAATAATCGCCGGGGCGCTTATTCGGAATATGCACCAATGCAGTGGTAGGTTTCCCACCAAATCGTGCCAAAAGGAGATACGACATTTTCGTAGTTTCAACCTGTTTTAACCTTTTTGTCCAGAGATACAACAATAACCGTTTTATCTCCGGACAAAAGCACGATTTAGGGGGAAACCTACCACTGTGAATGCATTAGCAGCCCGCGCAGTTAGGCTTCCTTGCATGCAATAGTAATTTTCGTTATGCAGAAAGGGCGAATATTTAATTTAAATGCTTACATACCATTATTAGTGTTTAATGAATAATACTATTTTGTTGCTGTACTTGTAATATATAATTACGTTTGGTTGAAATGAAATGTGTCTGATAGTTATGGCTTTTTTAAGCAGTACTTTTTCTAGGTAATCTGAGAATTACATATTTTTGCATAAATAGACTTTAAAAATTGTGAATTGAGTTTTTTGGTTTCACAATTTCAGTAGTGATTGTGAAAACAATAAATTCTCATCACGTTAATGACCTAGTCCAGTGAGTTCACGTTGGGGTTTAGTTATTTTTGCAGCTACATGAACTAAATAAGCCAAGTGAGAAAACGAGAAACAAAAATAAATTGAAATTGTATTGTAACAGCGCCTTAGCAATTTAAGTTGTAGTGAACGCGCAGTAATTTGGTGATTCTGATAGCTTTCACGATTCAAAGTGCGTTTTCACAAAACCATTCATCATAATTTTAAAGCTTTATGCATAATCGCCGGCGCTCAAATAATCGCCGGGGTTCAAATAATCGCCGGGTTTGAGGCTCAAAGTTTGGATAATCGCCGCGGCGATTATTCGGTCAATTACGGTATGTTAAATTGAATCACTACTAGTTTTTCTGTCAAAAAAGTTGCAATATTTTAGATACATATGTACATCCAATCTTTTTTAAATTAAATAATTTGTTCAATATTTGTATGTAGATTCAACATTTTTGTACTGAATCTACATGAAACGGCTGCATCTACCGCCCCCATTCAATGGTCATATGCGCAAGGTCCCAAGTTTCTTTCCCCGGCTATGCCAGGGTGCAGGGGACAGTTTGGAAAAATTATTAAATAAGTTTAATAATCCGCCAATATGATTTTATAACTTCCAGGCACGCAAGATTTTTGTATACCAACCAAACGCGTACGCTTGTTAAATGGGATACATATAATATATACTTACTTGTAATATTTTTTGATTTATTATATTATTTTTAAAAAGCCAAAAAATATTTATTTTAAAACCAAAATCTCAAAAACACTGATTTTCCAGTTTTGTCCTATGTTACGACTTTTACTGGTTAAAGTAAGTCCGCTTTGAACAGTCATTGCTGTCACTTTAATTAATTTTATAAGTGGGTTTTGATGAAATGATGCAAAAGGGTTTACAGTGCCAAATTGAAATTTTTGCCCAAATGCTAAATCTACATTTATGTAGTATCTACGTTTGAGCCTCAAAGACGGAGGAACAAAGTGCATACATTTGACGGAGCTTGGAGCTGGAAAGACAGAGGCGTTCGACTGACAAATGTTGGTCGTATTGTGAGCTTCCAACTTTTCGAATCATCTAGCTTGGGTTCACAAAAAATCAATAATTCCAAGACAGGTTTCTTATACCGTTTTTAATAGCTTATTTATTTTTGGAACACTTACCTTGGACTTACTTCCTTCTATTGGTATTATTGTTTATAAGGAAAGGAGCGCACGACTAATAAAATTGTTAACAAAAGGACAAGACAAACTATAAGAACCAAGGGATCATTTCATTTGAGTTTTGTCCTTAAAATTGCTCTTTTTTTGTGTGCTAAAGCGGAGCTAAGTGAATCCACTAAACTGGTTCCACAAATGTCAATTTCAATTTCCATAAATGCTTAAACAGTTTTAAACCGGACACTAAAGCTGTAACTGACGAAATGACCTAATTGTGGAAGTAGTAGAACACATAATTTATTTCTATTTGGTTTACTTTGTTTGGCTAAACCGCAGATTCATCGCCGTATAGAATGGACATTCTATGCTTACTGGGATTTTGGAAGCAAAACACCATCAAAGAGAAAAATCAAACGGTTTTTTCAAAATATTTTTCTAAATAACGGAAAGACAGAAAACAATTTAAAAGTATCTTTATTATCAAATATTGTAACCAAAATATTTTTGAAAAACCTGAATATTGCCATACAAGCTAAAATTAAAAAATATTAATGACGACCGATAATATTGCTCGTGTCATAGCGACTATAAAATACTATGAATCTATACTTTGACGCAACTTAAACTCAGTGGTAAGAAGATAGAATTTTCCTCGTTTGAGGGATAAAGATGGCTGGAGCTGGGCATTCAGCTTAGGTTTCCTTCTAGCTTACCTTGAAGGTTTAGGTGTCCTCAGCGAACTACAATTCACTCGAAATTATTGAAATTGCTTGGTGCAAACTGCTTTGATCTTTAAGTTCAAGAAGAGTAAAGGTACCGTTTTAAGTAAGGGTAAGTTTTGTCTCAAGCTTTTTAAACTGCGGTTTGACCAAATAATAAATTATTCATTTCCAAGTTGTTCATTATTATTATAATTCAGCAAAATTCGTACAGCACTAAATCTTAAGCATCAGCATGATTTTGATAGTACCTACGTTACATTTATATAATAATTTATTAAATTATATTTTACACATTCCTATTAAGCGCCTATAAAACTGATGTAATTCAACAGCGCCGAAATAGCTCAGTTGGGAAAGCGTTAGACTGAAAGTCCCTGGCTCAATCCCGGGTTTCAGCATTCGGCAGCGTGAGATATATTTTGCTTTTTTAACCTATTCGGAACTGGGAAACCATGAAAAGTATGTAGCTTTGCAAAAGGGTTAATTCTACCAAACAACGTTTTCAAAATAGTCAATACTAGAAATTGCATTCTTAAAAACATGGAAAACTAGTAACAATCACTTTCAAAAAGGTCAAAATAAGAAATTAACGTTTTTAAAAACATGCAAAACCAGTAACTAGCACTTTCAAATAGGTCACAACAGGAAACTACGTTTTTAAAAACATCCAAAACTAGTAATTTATTACCTCTGTCAAAAAGGTACTAGTGTTAAGAATTACTATTTTCAAAAAGATGTAAAAATTCAAAATTACGATTTTCAAAAAGGTCTTCAAAACAAGAAACCCTGCTTTCAAAAAGATATAAAAACGAGTTATATTACCGTTTTTTAAACGTTTGTAAAAATAAATCGCGTAACTTACAATAATTTTAATTGATGCGATGCATCGCATGCACACATTAGATGTAGATTTACCGTTTACATTTGTAAATGCAACTTAGATTTGCAAATGTTGTAGATTTAAAATAGACACTGGAAGCAAGTAATCTACATCTAAATGCAATATCTACTTTACTTGTAGACAAAATATTCGATCATTTGACCAGTGTGCGATGTGCGATGGTGCAAGCTTCGAAACAGCTTCAAACTATCTGTTTCTTTTTACTCAATAATAAGACAGCTTGTTTCAAACAACCTTGTGCACTTAAAAAATACTTTAGAGAGCTACCTCTTGGCTGTAAGCTATCCTATACAGTGGTTCAGAGTCAGTCTTTCATGTAACTCAATTTTAAACAAAAAATGGTTTGAAAGCTTTTTTTTGCATTGTGCTAAAATATTCTTTTTTAAACTTACTTCAGTTCAGATGTTAATTTGGTTAGTTGGTCTGGATCTGGAATCTGGAATATACGGTCAAAGTATTACTGGTTTTAAATCATACAGGATTTTGCAAGAGGCCATGAGTTCCGAGAGCTCCTTCACTTTATTCCTGGCCCTCATGAGGGAGGCACAAATAATCGAATCTTTCTCTTTAATTTCCAGGAAACAAAATAATTTTATTGTCGAGATTCCCATTAACATATTCGAAGCCGGGAAACCATGCAAAAACAATGCTGATTAAATGTGTTTCATTCTATAGATTAACTTTTTCAAAACGGTCAAAATTAATAAACAACACTTTTTCAAAACTGTCAAACCCAGTAAATAACTTTTACAAAAGTGTCAAAACTAGTAAATCACATTTTCAAAACGGTCAAACCAGTAAATAACACTTTTTCAAAACAGTCAAAACTGGTAAATAACTTTTTCAAAAGAGTCAAAACTAGTAAATAACGTTTTCAAAACAGTTCAATACTAGTCGATAATATATTTTCAAAATGGTCAAAACTAGTCAATACCAATTTTTCGAAACGGTCAAAACTGGTTAATAACTTTTTAAAAAAGGTCAAAACTAGTAAATAGCACTTTTTAAAAATGGCCAAAAGTAGTAAATATGAGTTTTTCAAAACTGTCAAAACCAGTAAATAGTTTTTTTAAACTGTCAAAACTAGTCAATAATACATTTTCAAAACATTAAAAACTATACCAAACACCACGTTTTCAAAACGATCAAAATTAGTAAAAATAACACTGGAAAATTTAGGAAATTACAATATACCGTTTTCAAATGACCAAAACCAGATATCTTTTTTTTAAACATTCAAAAATTAGTGTTATTATGTGACCGGTTCAAAAAGGTTAAAACAACCAAAAATTAGAACGTGTGTAATTAGGGTTACCCTTTTCCAGCAGGTAGAATTTGTCTTTAACCCCTCGCTTTGCTTCTCCAGCTCTTCTTTATCCCCCTCCAGTTTCTTCGCAAAATCCTTTAGTCGTCCAAACTTTTCCTCAGATTCTTTTTTGGCGTCCCTCTGCATACAAAATAACACAAAAAGTAGAAAAAAAACATGTTTTTCAAGAACCTTTTAGATGCATTGCATTAATGAAGTATCTGTTCAAATCGATCAAGTTGCTTTCTCAACTCATCATTCTGTCTGACAAGGTTTACTTTGTCGCTTTCGGATTTGAGCAGTTGACAGCTGAGCACGTCTGCGTCTGCCTCCAACTTGTGTTTATCGCCTTTAAAAAGTCCGAACTGTTCCTTGTAAGCCTCTACAATTTCTGCTTGTTCTTCCTTTAACTTTGACTTATGTTTCGTTAAAGAATCCTCAGCAGTGACTTTTGAAGCAATCAAACCAAGTTCCAGCTCATGGACTTTCCTGTCAGCCTCCCGCTTCGCCTTCTCGACGTGCTTAATGTGCTCCATCATGGTGCTTTGCATGTGCTTGAGCTCAATTTCTAGCTGCTTGATTTCGTACTGCTTCGAACTGTCCATCTCCTGCTTCGTACTCGACCATTTCTGTCCCTCACTCTTGATTCGCTCAAGTGTGTAGGAAAAACAAATATTTTTAAAAAATGAGCAACTTTGAGTGAATTTGTTATCAAAAATGGTCTAGCTTTCGGAACTGATAAACTATTAAAGCGATGTAAAACCTGGGATTACTGTTTTTGGAAGTGTTAAGCCTCCCATCCAAAGCAAGGCATGCACACATCATGTGCCTGCCGCATTTCAACCCTCCGCCACCTTTGCCTCATCATCCAATCACGCTCTCTGGGAACGCATGGCTCTCATGCCGTGCCCAGTGTATATCATGTGACTCCCAGACACACACACACACACATTCATACTGAGCCGTGGAGCTCCCGTGCTTTCGCTTCTATCGGCAGAAGCCACCCGGCCGCCACGCCATTCACTACTCTAATAAACACTGTCTCCTCATTCATTCTCACTGCCAAGCATTATCTACGTACGCCTCATTTCCAGCATAGTTAGCTGAAGTGTTTAGGAAATAATCCTAACAGAAGGTACAAATCTGGAAATTATAACTCCTTCAAAAAGAATTTAAACTAGGAAATAAAATAACTTTTCGAAACGATCTAAAATTATAGAATTCGCCGTTCTCAAAACAGAGTAAAAACCAGAAGACTCAAATTTTTCTACGCTATGTCAGCGCAGCGCTGTGCGCTGAAGTATTTTCAGAGGCTTCAGCAATATATTATTTCTACTCGAATTTGTAAAATCAACGCTTCTGGTTCCATATGTACAAAAATAAATTCAATAAGTGTAAGGGAGGTGGGGGTAAAAAACCAGGGGGTAAAAACAGCCCCCAGTATCTAAGCATTGATAAAATTAACAAATAAATGCTTAGAACCATAGAAAACTAAATAAAAAAGTGTCCTAGAAAATGTTTTGCTTGACATTTATCAGACGTCAGTACGTTGAAGGGAAATAATTTTAATTTGAAATGTCCGTTTTCGCCAAAAACACCGGGTAGAGCCTTAAACATCCCCATTGGGACATTAAAAGTACGGCTTTTACGGTAAGACAAGAAGTTCTAAAATTAAGTATCACTGTTTGCGAGATGCAGAATTTGATTTTCTACAATGTAAAATCAAGTTTACTCGAATAATTTGTTATGCTAATTTTCTATTTTTTTTAATAAAGAATTTTCGCACTTTTTCTTTAAGCACTTGTTAAATAATAGCAGTTTTTACAATCGATGTGGAAATCATCATATTATGGGGCATTCTGATTCACCGCTGATCATCCATTTAGCCAGCAGCTGTTTTTTTAACCCCGCCTGGTCTGTCTTTTTTACCCCCACATAGCAAAATCCAGGTGATTTTGGATTTTTTAATTAATTTTACATTACTAATTTTATTTTTTTTAAATATTTTGTTGCAAACGAAAGACATTAAGGCTGTTAATAGTTGTATCATTCAACTTTCATATTTCGTGTTCAGGTTTACCGACGACAAAAATAAGACGGGCGCCTGTTCATTTTAGCTCCAGCTCCCTTAATAATTTTAAATTCAAAATTGCAAACTATTGCCATTACGCAGGATCGAACACGTGCTACACTTGGGTAGCACCCTTGTATTTTCCTTGAACGGTATGTACCCACATTAAAATAAATACCCCGAATTAATTAACTTCAAGTAAAGTTTTCAAAGCGACCCCAAGCAAAAACATCACCTTCTATGCTAATTACGAATGGTAATTTTTTGAGCTAATTTATTTTGCAAAAATATTGCATGTTTTTGCTTCGGGCCATTTGTCAAACCGGCAAATGTTGTAACATGGTGTTAGGGGAACTATTCCTAAACACTTCAGCTAGTATGCTGGAATGAGGCGTACGTAGATGATTAGGCTTGGCACTGGGATTAAATGGAAAGAGTGTTTATTAGTCAGTTCGGGATAGTGGCCAGGTCGACTCTGATCATCTCTGGCAAGAACAGGAGCACCAAAGCTCAAAGTCAATGTGTGTGTGTATGTGTCACATGATTTACACCCAGCATGGCCTGAGAGTCATGCTGTCCCAAAGAGCGTGATTGGATGATGAGGCAAATGTGCAGGGAATTGGAATGTGGCAGGCACATGCGTGCTTTGCGATGGATGGGAGGCTAAACAATGGGTTAAACCCAAAAAATCGTTTGGTTTCGAGATTTTGGTTTTCAAAAAATCAATATAAGGTTCTTAATACGTTTAAAAAATTATGAAATAGGTAAAATTTTGAAATATCGCATTGTTCACTCAAATTTAAATAAAATCCGATTTTATTTACCCGGGTATTACAACAAAGTGAGACGGCTTGGACATTTATAAAACGGATTTTCCGACTAATATAAATGTGGGCTGTTCAAAAAAAATATAACAACCATATCCCTTCCAACAAGCGTGTGTCTGTCCGATGTAGAAAAAACAGTCAGAAATTACCATTTTCAAAAGGATGCGACGCAAAACCAGGAAATATTTTTTTTGAAAAAAGTTATGTTATAAATCTAGAAATAGCTTTTTCATAAAGGTTTAAAACCAGAAATTAACTTTTCGAAACAGTCACAATTAGAAATCACTATTTTTAACACAGTGAAAGACCATAGATTACCGTTTTCAAAACTAGGTGATGTAATTAAATCAGAAGGGTCAAAACTGGAAATTATCATTTTCAAAAGAGTAAAACTAGAAATTATTATTTGCGAAAGAGTCAAAACTAGAAACTACCATTTTCAAAATGGCGATAACTAGAAATTTAACTTATTTGAAAACCGTACAAGCAATAAAAGTCAACGTTTTTAAAATGGTCAAAAAACTTAAACGTTCAGACTTTCTAAATTACCAAAACTAAACATAAAATTTTTAAAATGGTCAAGAAACTAAAAATTAGGATATTCTAAATTGCCAGAACTTCTTCCAGGGCCGTCTTCACAGGGTATTCATTTAATATCATGGAGTTGTTAGTATGCTTTGATTTTCTTATTTTCCTAATCAGAACGTTGCATTTGACTTTTGCTTCTTGGCAGTTTTTGTTAAGCCATCGTTGGTGCTTGTTGACTTCTATTTTGAAAAGGATGCTCTTCAGGATGCCCAGCGACGCGGATGGTTCCAAGATATGTTGCTGTATATCATCATATGTTTCTACCTGACCCTTATTTTTCGTACGGTTCGATAGAGTCTCATTGAAGGCTTCCTTCAATTCATGCATTCATTTAATTTTTTGATACGCACCGAAGTAGGTGTTGTTTTGCTACTGTATTCAGAAATACGGATAAATATGTGTGACCTGAGTGTGGGTCCATGGTAACCCTCAAATCCTTTATTGCTGGTACTACGAATTCTGTTACTAGGCATAGGTCCACCTAACTGGCCCCGTCTCCTCTGAACCAGGTTAGTTCTCCTTGCATATCAGATTTTGTGCGCCCGTTAATGATGCTACTATTCTGTTTTGTTATTATCTTGGATAATTTTTCCCCTCTAAAATTCTTTCCTGCTTTAGAGTACAGAGTCTTGCTTAGATTGTGATTTTTATACTTGTTTTTGATTAAGTCGCAATCAATTGATCCGCATCTGGCATTAATGTCTCCTAGAATTATCGTTCAAAATCTCGGATAATTTAAAAGGCTCTCGTCGTGTTCCTTTTCTGGTGAAAAGTAAGCCATTATAATGTTGGTTTTTCCTGATTTCGATATTACTAATATAAAGTGTGAAGTTCCATTGCTTTTCAATTACTTTTTCAACCCCAAGTATGTAGCTTCCGCTTACTTTGCCAAACTTGGCCGTGCTTGTCCCAAGTTGCTGGTAGATTGTATAGTTATCTTCTAGCTCAGAATGCATCTTCATAGTTTGCATATGCTATGTTTTGGTTGGAAAAAAAATTGATGGTTTCATATTCAGTATCATCCTTGACTTCTCGAATAGGTGACTTAGACCATTGCCATTCTAGTACAGTATTGAGTTCAGTGAATTTAGCTCTCCATTTTGTGTCTTGCTTATCCTTAGTCGTTGCGGGTCCTTAGTAGATAGTGTTCTGTGATTTGTGTTACGGTGGGGTAAAACCTTCTTGTCATTAGGTGAGTTATTTACAGATTGTAAAGTTGAGTTCGAAGTTGTTGTATTTTATTAAATTGTGCCATGGGGTTTTCCATTGTTGTCAGTGGTATTTATATTTATATTATCTACATTTCGGGTTCGTGTCTGTGGCGATTGTAACTGGCAGCCGTGTTCCTATGCGACTGTTTTAGTTTTGGGCAACTTCCCGCGTAAGGTTACCAAATTCGGTCTCGGTTTGGCGGTTGTGGTACTTTCACTGTTTAATTTCTTAGCCTGCCTCTCCGCTGCTTTTTGCTCTTGGATTCTTCGAGGAAGATCTGTGTTTAAGTAACTCGTTTTGAATTTTGGGTTTTGTCTGAGATTGGTTGTGTTAGCTGACACGTCATTCGGTCTCTGATTCTGACAAATTTAACACTGTTGGGCCTGATGTGTCCCACGTTGTGTGTTCCAATTCTTCGTGTCATTTCGAATTCGATATTTGGGAGTTCCATTGCCTTTAGTAGTTCGGTGATGATGATGAGACGTCTTCGCGTTTCCCAGTTTTCATTGATATTTTCTACGAATCCATAGAATATAATTTTTCCTATTTTAACTTCTAAGTGAATTGCGTCCAACTCTCTTTTACATGCAATATTTTCTGCCTTGAGCTCCATATTTTTGTGCTTAACATTCTCTATTACTTCGTCTTGTTTATCTATGCGTATCAAAGCATCGCTAATTTTGGCATTACCCTTCTTGAATTCCGACATCATGTCTTTGTACATTCTCTCCAGTGTAATTCTTGGTTGCGGTGATTCCATTCCATCTGAGACGTCATCGAATTCAATTTCATTTTCTTCATTGACCCTTTGCCTCCTATATCCTATGGCTTCTCTTAATAACATTGGCAAGTGTTGCACGGTTCTAATGCTCATAGTAGGATTAAAATAAGAAGCAAAATCTGTATCTCGTTTTTTTGATTTCAATCGTATGAGTTTTGATAATAAACTACATCTGAGTTGATTAGTAGTATCACATAATGATTGTCTACTTGCCTATGCTAACGCCCGCCCGGTGTAGCTCAAACTTTTGATCTGCCAAATTAATTTTTGAGAACTAAATCTCCTGCTACATCCGGGCTAGGACTCCAAAGGACTGTGGATATTTCGCCTGTGTGGGCTGGCTGGTTTCTGTTTATTTATTACGCAGTCATGTCTCTCTAGATATTTTCTCCTTAATTCCTTTTTCCATAAAGTACTCTTTGTTGTCCATTCCAGCGGATCCGATGTCATAAAAAATCAACGTATTTGTGCAGGATCAGTTTTTTGTGATCGATAACTTTTACAGTTCATCAGTACATATAATTGTTATTGTTCAAGTCAAAAAGTATGTAAGCCCGGTGTAGCTAACGCCTTTGATTTGCCCACAAATTTAATTTTAAGAACCAGATCTCCTACTACATTCGGGCTAGGGATTCAAATTTGGACGGTGGGGTGTTTTCTCCCGTTTGATTCTTTTTGGTTTGGCAGTTGAAAGATTCCGTATATTTATGGCGCCTTTGCTCCAGTTTCCTTTTATTTCTCTGCGTAGTGTTGCTTTTATTGCTTTTTTGTGTCAATTTGAAGCATGAATTCCCATCAATTTTTAAATTTCACAATTACTTCTAGTTGCTACTTTTAACCGTTGGAATTACGATTTTGGAATTCAAAATTTCACAAATCTCTCAGAGCTCATACGTTTTCCGTCTGTTCAAATTGCGCGCTAACCAAGGATGGAAATTCTTTAAAACTATAAACATAAGCATAGTTCTCTAAAAATAAATAAATATTTTACAATTCAATATTTAAATAAAATATACTACAAAAATAAAAAGTCGCACTAAATCCTAAAAAACAATAATATCATAGCAATGAGTAAAAACTTAAAATGACAAAAAACTAATAAAAAAATGGAAACTACTTAAAACCATAAACAAGCATTATTTTCTAAAAATTAAAAAATATTTTACAATTTTAAAACTTATAAAAATATACTACAAAAATTAAAAGTGGCACCAAATCGTACAAAACAATAATATCCTAGCAAAAAGTAAAAACAAAAAATGACAAAAAACTAATGAAAAAATTTAAACTACTAAAAAAAAAACAAGCATAATTCTCTTAAAATTAAAAAAATATTTTATAATTCTAAAAACGAATTAAATTACACTACAAAAATAAAAAGTTGCACAAAATCTTAAAAAATCGATAATATCATAGCAAACAGTAAAAACTAAAAATGACAAAAAACTAATAAAAAAATGAAAACTACTTAAAACTATAAACAGAAGCATAATTTTCCAAAAATTAAAAAATATTTTACAATTTTAAAAACTTATTAAAATATACTACAACAATAAAAAGTGGCACCAAATCTTAAAAAACAATAATATCACCGCAAAAACTAAAAACTAAATATGACAAAAAACTAATTTAAAAAATGTAACTACTAAAAACTATATACATAAGCCTAATACTTTAAAAATTAAAAAATAATTTACAATTAAAAAACTGATTAAATTAACTACAAAAATAAAAAGTTCCACTAAATCCTAAAAAACAATATTATCTTAAAAAATTGTAAAACCTAAAAATGACAAAAAACTAATGAAACAATTAAAACTACTCAAAACTATAAACATAAGCATAATTCTCTAAAAATAATTAAATATTTTACAATTCTAAAAACCAATTAAAATATTCTACTAAAATAAAAAGTGTGACCAAATTTTAAAACACAATAATATTATCGCAAAAACAAAAAACTAATAATGACAACAAACTAATTTTATTTAAACTACTACAAACTATAAACATAAGCATAATTCTCTAAAAATTAAACTTATTTTACAATTCTAAAAACGAATTAAATTACACAAAAAAAAAGTTGCACCAAATACTAAAAACTAGACATTATCGTGAAAAACAGTAAAAACTAAAAATAACAAAAAACTATTACAAAAAGAAAACTACTAAAAACTATAAACATAAGCATAATTCTCTAAAATTAAAAATATTTTGCAATTTTAAAAACTAATTAAAATATACTAGAAAAATAAAAAGTGGCACCAAATCTTAAAAACAATAATATCATAGCAGAAAGTAAAACCTAAAAATGACAAAAAACTATTGAAAAAATGAAAACTACTTGTTTTAAACAAACATAATTCTCTAAAACCTACAAATTCTAAAAACTAATTAAATTGCACTACAAAAATAAAACGTTGCACCACATACTAAAAAACAATAATATCATAGCAAAAAGTAAAAACTTAAAATGAAAAAAAACTAATGAAAAAATTTAAACTACTAAAATATAAAAACATAAGCATAATTCTCTAAAAATCAAAACATATTTTATAATACTAAAAACTAATTAACTTACACTACAAAAATGCACCAAATCTTAAAAAAACGATAATATTATAGCAAAAAGTAAAACCTAAAAATGACAAAAAACTAATGCACAATAGTTGATTTTTCACATTTAGTTCATGTAATGAGCCATTGAACTCACGTAGTAACAATTGTAACTGTATTTGTGAGATTTGAACAAACGGTATCAAAATACGTTCTACTGACCCTATAATTGGCACCTTCTCTACCATGATGACATGAGTACATTTTTTCCACAATGGATTCACATTTTATGTAAACGAAATTTCGTATCAAAAATTTCTCATGCCATTTAAAATGGAGTTATTTTTAATATTATTTACCCATTTATAATTTTTACCTCAGTCCTACTCCTTCATGTTAATCGATATTTGCACCCACAGCTATGATGCTGTTGTTAAAAAGCGTTGCTGTAAGTGATCTCTGCATCAACCAACCATAATTGCAAAATAAAAGATTTTTTTAAACCCGAATTTTTTTTTAATTTGCTGAAATTTTGATAATGGTTGCTACAGTTGGTACATTTAAAAATTGCATGCTAATTTACATTTAATTTGTCGCTCACTGAAACATGTTATTGAAATTATTTTGTTCTCATTAAACCAAAAGAAAAAATGCCACAAGTTTATTGTCATGTGAAACACTTAGGTTACTGCCAACATGCAAAAATAATTTCACGGAAATCGAGACGCCTAACCAAACATAATGAAAGGCCTGGCAAATAAGGCGACTCGGAAAAAATACTCCCAAACCGGGGAAAAGGTCTGAGCTGGGCACCCAATCCGCCACAGGCGGACAAAAAATAATACCAGTGCAAATATTCCGTCCCGTTGCAATTGCCGCATGGATCGCCCGGGTCGGATTTGTTGCCCCACTGCGCTGTGGAGGATTGTTTGGCCAGCTTGGACCTTTTGAAGGGTTTTGGAGTATTTGCCTAGGCTGCCTTATTTACCAGGCCTTGTATTACTTCTGTTTTTAGTATCTTCAACTTTGAAAACCAAGATACAACTGCTGTGTGTTCGCTTTGTTATTGCCTACAGTTGTTTCAATTTAGCGTAGGTAGTAGTCACTGTCGTTAGTTTGTGGTTCAATTTCTGATTTCAGTTTTTGAACTTCCTCGTTGGTTTGTTTAAACAAATTACTAAGAATAGTTATTTGTTTTTTTCAAAATTGTGTACGTGGAGTCTATGTTTTTCTCAAATATTGTATAAAGTCCATCAAAGTGTTAGATCGGTTTTTTGTTTAAATTGTTCTAGTGTTGCAGTGCCTGAAAATGTAGTTTCAATTTCTGAGCTAGCAGATGCACCAGATTTAAACGGGGTACTTCGTTTGCTTTTTTCTGTTATGCTTCCTGCTGGTGAAGTTGTAGCTCGTTTTGCACTTGGAATCGGCACGTTAACTATGCGAGTAGTTTGCGGACGTCCTGATTGCACAGTTTCTATTTGAACTCCTATTTGTGAGCAGAAATCTTTTATCTGCTGTTCAGTTGAATCAGCTGATAGATGGAATGTAACAAGGTTAGAGGTAGGAGAATCTTGCTGTCGCGACATGTTAAGTAGAATTTGACTTGTCAGGAAACGTGAGGACGGATGCAGAGCTAATAAAGCTGATATGGCATTTTGAATTCTTTTCTCGCTTTCTGATATATTCTAACCGTATAGAGTTTTTATTATTCAAAACTGATAAAAACAGGTAAACCAGTAACTACTTTAGAATAGCTATTTCGTACCGTGTAGAAGAACTTATTGCATTTCCTAATTAGAAAAATATGGTTTAAGTTTAAAATTCTTAAATAAAGAGTTAAATGTAGTTTTGGTTTGTCTTATATTATAAGTAAGTATAATAATTAGCTTTACAAAACATTTACGGTGTCCACTGTTGTTTTGTATACATGTACAGACAGGTAATTAGGTTCAGTTTATTTATTTTCTTTCTGCATAGAATTCAGTTTTCTGCTCGACAGACCACAGACGCGGTTAGTGAGCAATACTTAACTATAGCTACAATTTGTTAGACCCTCTTATAAAATAACTCAGCTACTTGGTCGCTTCTCCATTAAACAGGAGGTTGCGTGTCTCTTTCCTCTAACACCGAGTCATGACCGTCTACTCTCTGAACTGCTGATGTGTTTGGTCTTTGGTCATTATAAATACAATATGTATAATAAACATAACATTTGAGAGCATGTACATAATAATACGTCTGAAGAATAATAGGTATACATTATATTCTATTTTAGGTAAACGTATTTCATGAAAAATAATATTTTATTACTATTTACCGTCAATCTGTAGTTGATTTGATAGTTCAAAGAAGTCCACTCATCTGCCTTGAGTACTATTGGAGAATCCAACTCAAAGTAAAATACTTGGCATTTTCGGGCAAGGATCCGCTTTGTAAATTTTTCCCAATCATAAAACTGAGTGCGTGACGTGCTACGCTATCTTTAAATCTAACGCTAAGGAATGCACAAAATAAGTACATAATACTACATAATTTAGATAAAATGAAGGTAGTTACGAGAAATAATACAAGTATAATTCGATTACTAGCATTTAAATAATATTATTTAATTCTTTGGAATGGATATGGACCAGGCTCAAATTGAAATGATTTTATTAAGTACAGCTTACAAGTTCGGCTTTTCACTTCCATCACAGACAAATGGTGAACAGCTCACAACATCCAAACCTGTTATTAAGGACAAATGTAAGAAATACGATGGCAGAGTTGACGTGGCACATGGGGCTGCCTTCCTAGGCTTAGTTTTGAATGGAAGATTGATTGCATCGAAAGGTCTAAAAAATGCACTGGAAACATTTCAGATTCATGTGTTTTCACGCAAATACTTCGTACTGTGATTGGCTATTTAAGAAAGAAAAGTGTTTAACACGAAATATTTTTGTTGTTGGTTTTTTGATACAAAATAAGGAGGAATTATTGCTTACTTCATATTTTACTCCCACCCAATGTATCTATAAATGTTGATGATTTCTTCAGGGGTTAAATTGTAGTTTATTGCGATTGCCCGGGTAAAATCAAAGTTTGCCATTGTGGGGAAACGAATTTGGAACAAAGAGTTACCCGAAGCTTCCCTAATATTCTTATTTGTTGCTTCGATGTTCCGTTTATTGCACTGGAAATCCGCCTACCTAGTAAGCAAATACAAATTCAGTGAGTTATTCAAAACACGTACTAATGTCCATAGGTATAAATTTTTCTCACCTCAAAGCATAATCAAATAAGGTTATAGTTCCTCCTCTGGTAGAGAATCATCGGCAAGAACTATTTCAAGATGGGCTTGCGAGAGTTGGAAGAAATCATTTGTGTCCTTGAACTGATGAAACGATCTGTTGCGAACAATCAAACTACAAAACTGATCTCAAGTGCTTTTTTGTAAAGGACTGTAAACATCATCAAATACTTACAATTAGATATGAAACAGTAACGTATAAAATGTTGACTAAATTTCAGTAACCTTATCAAAATTACGCTAAGCACTGTTTCCAAATTTTTGACAGCACTTCTCATTTCGTAAAATCGACAAATTAAAATCAAATTTAGCAGCAGATCCAGTGGCATGGACAAATCTTCCAGGAACTTCACCGACCAGGTGTCCAATGTTGTTAGCTATGAAATAAATGAAATCAATTTAAATGTGATCAAAAATAAAAATGATAAGTAATGGTAAATGTTGAATGTTGATAGATTGTTGTTTTTGATCATGACTGAGCAATTTATTTACTTTGACAAACAATTCAAAAGCTGCTGGGTCGAAATCAGGCAGTGGGATGCCCTCTCCATTCTTGACGACGGCCACTTCCCATTTTTCTTCAAATTCTTTCTCAAGAACTGACGAGGCTGCTTTCAAAATTATCGCCAATGCCTTCACTTCCTCTGGGCCGACGCAAAAGTTCGCGTCGTAGGTGTCAGGCTTTCGCTCCAGAAAATCCTGGATTTTTTCCAGCAGGGATTTGTCACTAGTATCACACTCTGTCATCGTGATCGTTATTAGTTGTTAGTTTGTTATATAGTGACTTTTTGAATTACTTCTGAGAATTTTATTAAATAATAATTAATAATTAAGCGATACAAGTTGAAGAAGTTGTTCAATATTGGAGGTAGGAAACAGTTGACAGCCAGTTCAGCGTGAAAAAGCAGCTTTAAGATTTGGTACTAAACTCAACTGACTCGTCAGAGAGGCAATTCGTCTGTTGACAGTTAAACGAAGTGATACGGAAATAACTAAGGGGGAAAAGGTCAACTTACGGAGTTGACAGGTCGGGGTAGTTGGTTTGAACACTGGTG
>JAQFZC010004049.1:0-17045 GCA_034695205.1 Dicyrtoma fusca | reverse complement strand
TAGGTTAAAATTTACTCCATTTGACTACTTACAAGTTCAAATGCGTGTACTGTCATGCATTATGGGTGCGAGAATTGAAGCGTTCTGCGTAGATACATACCTAAATAATTATATTTTGACTTGATTGCGTTATAAGCATTAAGTAGATCAGAAATGGTCAACTATATTCATCCTAAAGACTTATTTCCATGCAAATTAGCTGTTGATTTAAAAACTACAGTGCAGCTCTGACGCTGCACTGATGTAATTTAAAACGGTGTTTGAATGTAAACAAACTTGGAGGGGAAACTGATGACAAGTCCAACATTTTAGAAATCTTATCGTTAGGAGTATTAAATTATTAAACCTCAGGTAGGTAATTGCATACGAGTTAAGTGCTACATTTGCATCCGTTTACATTACGTTACAACAAATACTAAAGTATGTACATTATTCAAATTGGGTTTTTAACGTATGTCCGAGCTGTCTACTACTTGGGTAAGTAGGCAATGCAGGTAATGTCATACTGACAGTATGACATAATTTTTAATGAAACACTATTAATTCCCGCATGTCTTCCCAACAAACAAGCGTATTGTTTCATATTATATATGTATCCGTGAAAGATGTTCTAAGGTTCTAACGATGATTCAGTTTCGTGGGAGTGGGAATCAAATCAGCTCTTTATTTTTTTGTAAACCAAAATATATAGCTACCTATGCCTGTGGCCTAATCTGAATATGTATGTAGTCCACGGTAAACTAAGCTGTTTCTTTGTAGGGTTGTGTAATTGAAGTATTTTGAAATAGTATACCTATGTAGTAGGTACAAGCGAGAAGTCTAAGCTTTCCTATGTTTTTGTGCAATAGTGTGGTATGCCTTTGGGTGGTATAGAAGTACTAAGCTTGGGCATGAAGCTTGGAAAGGCTTATAAATCGTCGGAAGGGGTTACACTGTCAAAGCAAATCAGCTTTGGTATCTATGCACGTCGTAACTAACGTCAAAACTGTGAGCTGGATCAAAAGTTGCCTAGCAACTTTTTTTTTCTCTTGTTTAAAGGTCAAGTTTTGTCCAACTATATTTTCTGTTTTAAATGGCTTGATACAGAAAATGTGCTCAATTCACCATTCAGTTGTGAACTGTGAGCTCGAGAAACGCCCTGCTCATCATTAGATGTGAAATTCACTCGGCGATCTTCCTTTTTCACTGAAAACATTGCATTGGCAGTAAAATCGAATGTGTTGTATCACACAGGAACTTGTAAGCTTGTTTTTTAACCTCGAGAAATGTAAACAATTGCAGTTGTGGACGAGGGCTCTTGTTTATTTATTAAATTTCAAACTCTGTCTAGTGTTGACGTCGTGGGACTCCATTTTATTTGAATGTTTTATAATGCAATTCCTCCAGACATACACGTTAGCGTTTATTTTGTCTGGGAGAGAAGTAATGCTTCATGGCATTCACCGACGTCTGTCATAAAAACATACTGTTGAAGCATGTAGAGCAAATTCTTTCGATTATGATAATCGCATAGCTTTTGCTCTAGGTATGTATTTAACTAGTGCATGCTGCTAGTTACAGTCAACAGTTTGATTGATTCCATCCTCACGAATTCCTTCATATTTTATCAATCTGGTATCGATCTGCTCATTAGCATTCTTTAGGATCCTATTATACAATTAAAAATTTAGCACAACTTAAGGAAATTTGAATCGAGCCTTTACCATCAAGATGATAAGACAACAGACAACGCAACGGAACTGAAAATTGAGCATTGAATTAATTTTCGTAATTATTTTCGCCCATATTTGACGGACTTATGAATAGACTATTGAATTCGATGGACAATGTGATTATTTTGTGATTTTAACGTCAAACGCCTTCTTATCGTCATACGTAGATGGACGTAATTGCTCCACTCGTTCTATCGTTTGAAATCCCTTTGCGGGTGTAGTTTTACAAATCCAGGGATGTGTGTTATTAGGACTTGCGCCTATATTCTAAACTGGTTGGATGAAGAAAGCATGATTTAAATCAACTTGTTAAAAAATACGTGGGAAACTCTTTTTATTTACGTATGTATGTAGGCAAACTACTCAGAACTTCCGAAATCGTGATGGAATAGCCATTCATTGTCAGATTGTTGTACTGTAACTGCTAACTAGTAAGTGTATAAATCCCAAGGGAGGATACCGGATGGAAAGTGCCTATGCATATAGTGATAAAATAGAATATTGTACTAGTAGTTCTTACACAGCTACAAACAAGAGAATACTTTGCATCTTTTCGAATTCTGGACACGAAAAATTCGACCTTGCTATACAGCCAACTGGTTTGTTGAGAATTTTATTTGTAATACTACTATTTCTGCGTACGTATGGTACTTATGAAGGCATAGGACTAATTTCTGATGTAGATACGATGACAAGTTGCACTAGCTGCTAAAAACTTCATTTTTTATTCCCTTCTGCATATTATAGCATTTGCTGAAAAATTCGCATTCATTGCAAAAAAGGGCCGATATTCTCCCGAGTACAAAGTGAACTAACAATGCCAACGAAATTGATGTTGAGTTGTGATGCTTCAGTAAATAGGTACATAGTAATTGTGTCTGCTATTAGTGCATACCTAGTTCGGTTGGCATTGGTGGTAGTAGCAATATAATTATTTTTTTTCAAACTGGACTACTGTACTGCTGGACGCGTGTGGAGACTTGTATTGTGAATCTACGCCTACTTGGACCCTCGTTTCATTTATGCATTAAGCTGTCTTGTAGAAAAAGCAATAGGTAGCAAATGGGGTACGTCAGAAAGTATTATGCTAAGTATCCTACATAGATTGCCATTTATAGAAGAACGAAAAACATATTTATTCACTTCTAAAACTCCTGAAGAAGGTTTCCGAATTGCTAGCGTGTTGCATGCTGTGAATTTGAAAGGCGAGGACACATTTTATCGATTACCAACATTGTGATTATATTGCCACAAAGAGGAAAGCAAAATTACGACTTAGTGACATTGCATGGTCAGTTTTTACATGCCATGCCAATTTTTGTGTATTCAACCGAATGTAATGAAGACAGAAATTGAAAACAGTCAGTCGGCACCAAGGTATGACTAATCCATTCAAGGTCACGGGTAAGAATGATTGTATAGCTTGGTCGAAATTTGGAAGAGCTAGGAACGTACAGTGGAAACTCGGCTTACCGGCTCTCGATGTACCGGTAAACTCGATGTACCGGCCACTTTTTAAATCCCGGACAGAGTCTGTATCCTCTAGTACACGTATTCAGATAACGGCCAACTTTTAAACCGGCCAAAAAAGTCGGTCCCCTGAGAAGCCGGTATATCGAGTTTCCACTGTACATGGTTTAATTTGGCTATTTTGTTCTATCGGATTTGAGTGTTGAAACCGATTCTGACGGAAACTGCGGCTAGAATCCAATTTATTTTTGGAATTGAAGAAGAGAGTAACTGTAGTAGGTAGGTGTGCACTCTAATGATTAATTTTTATTCTTTTTCACGATTACCACAAAAGACTTCCTTTAAGTTATTCTCAAGTCTGAAATAGCGGGTGATGGCGTAAACGTTAAAAGTAAAAGCAGTGAATTGCTAACAATGAATTTCTCTGACGTTTTTGTAGCTCGCCTTCTAAGTAATGTAGTGTAAAGGGACAGAAAGACTTCAAGTAGTTCTAATCTTCAATTTAAATAAAATCTACCTACCTACTTATTTTAGTAGGTCCAAATAAATAAGGTTATAATTAATTGTCCAGATACACTGAGAGGATTGTTAACTCAACAGTGATATTATTGGTGAAAAATAAAATAAATTGTGACTAAATTCCCACCAGCCCTACTCTACTCGGATGTATGTATGAGGATTCAAAACTGCCAAGTCACCAATTTCAATGAATTATCTACGTTACAATAAAATCCGTGGTGGTGTTCACACTCTCTGTTCGCATTCACAGGAATTCATTGAAATGTAAGTGGTTATCAATGATCTGCGTCTATTGTTGCTGGCTTTGTGTAGTGTATACCTTTTTATCTGTCCTAATTATGTATTGTGAGTTGAGCTATTTTCAACATCCCTATGTCAAAGTCAGCATGGTTTCTGTCTCGTACTCTTGAAGGTCTGTCTACCTGTCTTTGCTTTCATGTGGCTATCTTAGTATTTCACATGGGAAATAAGGACAGTTGCATACTGCCACTATTAATCCATGCGAATTTGTAAAAATATTATGAATGCATTGGAAAATACCGAAAATACTGCAGATATGTAAATTACTAGATCGTGTTTAAAATTGGTGTGAGAAGCACACAAGTGTAGTGTGTGTACTTGGACAGATTCGCCTATGCAGATAGGTCTTTCATGATTCATTGCTGTGAGAATCACATCCATTTTAAGGCTTATGACTGGCCAGGCCGAAAAACGTTTTGTATTCAGATTCAGGTACATATACAGTCATACGTGTGGTATGGACGTACCTATGTACACATTTTTTGCACCGACGAATATAATATATTTATTTGTATTTAATGCAAAAAGCTTGGTACCTAAGTCATTTTTCTACGTAAAAATAGTAACATTATGTACCTTCACAGATAGACACCCATTAAATATTGCTACATAATGTCAGCATAATTTTCCTGGCGTCTGAACACACGTACTTAGCAGCTTCTTAACTAGGTGTGCTATCTGAGTTATATATACATACCTACATATATTAGGGTTTTAAACCAGCAGTGCGTTTAAGTAGCCACTTATGCTAGTCTAACTGTATAGGGAAGTTTGTTTAGTGTGACACATGATTTGTAAAACTTTTTGTTACCCCTTTCTGTTACATACATCAAGATTACTGAGCACTCGCAATTTCTTTGCAAACCGTTTTGTGTAGTTCGTTAGATGCTCTGTTCAAAATGGTAGGGAAATGTAGATTATATAATGCGGCGGCGGTTTTGTGATACATTGCGTTTGGATCATTAATAACTGACTTCTAAAAATTGACTTGGAAGTTGGAGTAGTACTAAATGAAGACCACCTACACTGCTACTACATGTACATACTTATGAGTTTAAAGTAGCACTAGTCGATTCAATCAATTATGTGGTTTTCAATGGGAGAATAGAGTGGAAAGTTTTATTAGAACTTTACTCGTGGGCTTCCTATCGTCAGTTACATTTTGAGGAATTTATTTACATAATTGACTTCCTCAAGATTCCGGAAAGTCGTTGGCTTCCTTCCCCAGGGAAAGACAATTGCGTGACGCTATATAATTTTATATAAACAAATTCTTACAGAAGTCATTATATATTGAACAGTTGTGGTTTATTCAGCTTAGCTCACTAAAAGAAAAACTGCAGGAAATTTTGTCGTGTTGTTTTCAAATCAACTAGTAACTAACCAATCGGATGTATAATCCAGTAAAGGTCGGGATGCCTATGTGTACCAGGTACATTTGATTTACAATTAGCTTGAAAGACCGGATTTATGAACCATGTGTGCACTGTAATTTTAGTTCATCTTCAACTGCCGGTTGCATCTTGGATTTAATCCGACAAGAGTAAAAAAGGCGTGTAAACAAATCGTTGAACTGCTCGAGCGAATTTTGCCTTATTTCCGTAAATTCAGGGTCGTAATTCATCACCAATCTAGACAAGCACAACCTTTCCTTATATTTCGATGCATCACCTGTCTATTGCATTATAGATTTGTATATTTTGCCACCTTACTCACCTTATAGTGTTGTAGTTGCGTATAAATCATGGATAACTCAACTTATGCGTCTGATTCCGCACATGCTTGACTAGTAAAACTTTGTAGCTAATTATACATAACCAATACCTACTTTTATTTGCGGGGTTTATGTACACAGCACAGCGTTCTCCTAGTCTTTTGATTGGCAGCGGTAATTTTAGAAACAAAATTAGTTTGAAATAACTAAGTTGGGTTAGATTATGTAGAAAATAAAATGTTCATTATGGGATGCTTTCATCTACATATACTCAGTTTCCTGTTTTATAACCATTAACATTTGACTTCAGCATTTCCGGAAGTACCGTGCAAAAACCACTCAATTTGCATAAGATACTTTATAATTTAATATGCATACCTAGTTACCTATGCATTATACAGTTTTAATATTCTCCGAATCATGATGTACAAAGAAGACGATACAATTTAATTATTGCTTCGTGTCTTTGTTTTAATTGTTTTTAACAGTCTATTTTTATATGCTTTTTGCGAAGATTCTCCTGGTCTTTGTTTTTGATTGGTGGAACAATAGTTAAGCATATGGTTCCTTTGAGACGTGTTTAGAAAGTGAATCTTGCGCGGATGTTTCTGTCAAAGAAAGCAATATTCTAAATGGATATTTTGCATAATTCAACCAATTGATTTTCCAGCACTGACTGACGTAAAGTTTGTTTTCACAAGCGGATGAGTGGTAAATTCAGCAAATTGAGTTTCATGCTTTTGCTTTCCTTGGTGGGACTGGATGAAAGGAAAGTTGTTGGTCTGGGCTTCCAGAACCACTTCCTCCTTCCGTCTGTATGTATTGTTTACTTAACCAGCATACGCATGTCCCTGGTATTGTTGAAATAATATTGTGGGTTCCAGTAATTTCACCTGAGAGGATGCTAATGACTTATGGCATACGTACAAATTCTGTTTATAATCATTTACACTACATGGTCTGCTGTGCATCAGTCGAAGAAGTCGATCATAAAAGTGTAGTAGGTATGTTATTGTGTGTTTCGTTCAAAAGTACACCTCACCGATATGATCATGTGCCTTTGAGGAAATCCATATGGCATGTACATATATGATGCACATATCTATAACACTTTTTGTTGCTAGCACTGGTTCAGTTGAATGTAGCATGCTTCCATTCAGAATAAAAAGTGTGTTTGAATTTTTGACCACAGAGGAAACAAAGGTGTCTGGGGTTTTGAGCTTATATAGCCCTGCGTACCTATGTAGGTACATATTTATATTGTATCCTTTAGCTCCAATATATAGGCTATAGAAAAAAAAATGGTCTATTTTGCAAAAACTTTTGAAAAGCGATCGACCGTGCCCATTTTCTTTTGTGCCGTTCCTGTTGTTCGTCTATTTGTCTTACTTTGGGTTACGGGCTTTCTAAGGTGGTTACTACTTCGGTCTTTCGCTTTTGTCAAGTCAGCATTCAGTTGATTTTCAGGGCACAGAAACTTTTGTGAATTATCTGTAGTAAGCATGCAAAATTATAGTAATAATATCTCCCAAAGCACCAGTCATTGTCCTTTACTTTGGGATAAATAACATTTATGTATGTACTACACGGGGTGAAAACTGCCGGAAAAATTTGGCCTAAATTGATGATTTACGTATCTGATCATTTTGTCCGTCCGAAACTTAAATTACCAGGGCGGAAATATTAACTTTAGTCAGAGCTGGAAGAGGCCTTGTTCTTCTTTAAATTAAACAAAGTTGCACAGTAAGTAAAAAAAAAATACAAACTGATTCTTTGCAGTTTAATCTCATAAGAAATGCTGCACGTTCGGCGTTCGTATAGGTACATAACTTTCAATATTTCATTAAGATTTTCATTTTACTTTGCGATCTATGTATATGTATATCTGACTAGTTTTTATTTGTAGTTTTCCATTTTTATTAACACTTAGTACAAACACATTAGCGGCTTTATCTTTGAATAATTTTGAAGACGCACTTATGGAGAGATGTCGTCTCAACATTGGTGATTAAAAGTGTGGAATACATTTTAAGAAGTAATAAATGCACACGTTCACACGTTAGTTCCTACATAAAGCACGCTATTGTACCATTGACTACCGGCTGACGGACGCCACAACAAAATACATAGGTACCTACATGGATGGCATGGTTGATAGCATGATAGCATGACAGTAAAAACAAAGTTGAAAATTCATCAGTTTATCTTAGTAATACTTTGGCTAATAAGCTACACCGTCTGTTCTGCTTTCACACAAATGTATTACATGACACTACTACCTCCTTACTTTTGTTTCAAGAATAAATTGCGCTGTGTAAAGCACAACTTCCCTTTCAGGAATGAGTAGGAAATTATCTGCTGACTTGCACGACAGTAAGTGAAGATACCTTTCCTTGTGCTGCGCTGGGATGGGAACATGCATGGGTTCATGGGGACAAACGAATGTTTGGTCTGCAGCATGATAAGAAGTTATTTAACTACTAGCCAGAATTTCAAATTTATCATCTTCACTTTTTCTTTTGCTGTAGACTCTACACACATCTTATACCATATCTCTCTCTACGTCAGCCCTGTCCTGTTCAGACCGGTCAATGCATGCATACTGCATACGTTTCATATTTACATACCTAGGTAGTTATTATGTTGTGTGGATTCAGTGTAGATTGACGTTTGAAAAATTACTGTTTTTTTTGTTTAGGAATGACAAATAAAATCCTGATATGCGTAATTATACACGGATAATGGGCACGTCTGCCTCTCATTATACAAGGTGAAATTCTCATATTTACGACGAAAACATGATCATCTATAGCGATATGACGAGGTACTTATATTCCTTTTTACGGATTTTATAAGCTCATTCCTACGGCGGACAGTAACTCACACTAATTGTGATTCTCTCTGTTTTCGAGCAGCTGTATTGCTCATTCATTTTGTTTACTGTGCTTGTGCTTTGTCGTCCTTTAGAGTTTCGTGGTGGGGGGGCGATGAGGAAGTTACATGTGTGGACTATTTGCACATCATTTGTACTTTGTAGAGTCCAAGTCTCGATCCCTTTCCCGTCAAATGTACTAATTCGATCAAACATGTACTACTCCTGTTCCTGTCCTGGAAGTATCATCGATCGTCCCATGCATGCCTTGGACAAATTTTTTTTGCATAAATTCGCATATACCTACTTTGTTTGCTCAGCGAAAGTTTATAAAATTGTCTAGACCGTAATAATATTATAGTGCTAGATTGTTGATACAGTTAGAAACGAGTGCGAATTTTCTCATGAAATTCATTATCTACGGAGAGCGACATTAGTCCAGTCAACATGCACGTGCATATCTTCCCCTTCCCCTTAATGGTGTTCAATGATATACCTATAGGTATATGGCTTGCATTATAATTTTGTCATGTATGCAAAAAGTTGGTGCTACATCTTAAAATGCATCTATGAATTTCTGAGTTACTGATCTACGCTGAACTCCTGATACATAAAGATTCTTGAATATGGCACACTGATAGATCCAAGGGGACTGCTGATAAAGTCACGAGTAGGTCAGCTATCGAATTGTTATGTAGGTCCAATATCGTAACGAAAAGCCAAACACCTTTCGGCATTTATGCGTTCTACGCATGAATGTGAAGGAAAGGTGCGTGCAAGAAGTTTGCGTATTTATTTTGTTATATTTTATGGTCTTGTATCTTACTCCACCTTTGGCTTGTAGGCTCCTAAGTTCCAAGTGCTCTCATATATTAAAGTCTTAATCGTGATTGACTCGTGGAAAAGCAGCGCCCAGTATACCCGTAAGTAATAAATAATAAGGGCAGACGAACTCGTAAGTTTACTTGGAAACTTCATAGTTGAGACTACGAAGAGCAATACAAGTAGTGAGGAGGATAAGTAAGCTTGACGTCGACTACTTCTTGAATTTGACTCAGAACGACTTGTGACAAGTCAATGTGTTCGTCACCGCAACACTATGGACAATGTACAGTCTATGTCGATACGCACTCAAGAATGTATTAACACAACTCACAGTTCCGTGTAGATATTTACACACCGTTTTGTTGACTCAAGTATAATTCTTTGCATGATCAGCTCTACAACGACTTACATAATTCTTTCCAAACTATAAAAACCAATACAACAATATTATAATACACAAGTAAGGAATTATTATTTCTTCCGAGTTTGTACTTTAATGTATTAGGTATGCACACATGCAATCGTGTGTAGTAATGTAGTGCTTGTACTGACCGTGTAGGTACATATCAGTATACAGTGATTCGTTTCGTGAAGCTGGAGGCGAAACCTCGACATAAGTATTGTAACTGTAACTGCATATACCTATGTACGTATGAGACCTTATGGTTTAATTCGTGAATGTATGAACATGTCATACAAAATTTCAGCAGACTAGAATGAAGAGTTCGACGAACTCCCAAGAGACTCCCGGGAATCTTCCCATTTATTTCTCTGGCTTTTATTATGATATGCGTGTACGTGGGGAATAATAGGATATGTTCCTAGACTCGGTCTAGTCTGTTGAGAGGAAAAAACTAAAGCTTTGTAAGGTAGAAGTAGGTATCTAATTGTACACCTATAGCTGTTCTAGCACAATTTGTTGCGAGTCCAACCAAACTAAAGGTTTTGATATGGCTGAAGCTTCCGAGTAAAGTGTATCTGTCATAATTCTATACGCTCTGGTTTACGCACCGCAAGTCCAATCATCATGATTGTCTCCCCCTTTCTCCACGTAAATGTGTGACCCGTTGTTTGTCTACATGACTTTAAGTTCCGCTCAACTCTTTTGTGTGCTTAAGTGCAGTGGTTTATTTTGGTTGCAAGCTCGTTTATTAAACTTTGTCCCATTGTCGCTCAGCTCACATCGAATGTAAGGTGTGAAGAAGCTCCACACACCTATGATGTATGCATTGAGATTTAGTGTAGGTACCTACCTACGTTACGTAGGTATATTAGGTCTTAGCTAGTGTGAAAACGAGCAGCAGTGCAGTGGACCCAGATAGGTGCTTCTAAATGTGTCCCTTGCGACGCAAGAGATAATCGACAAAAAGCAAAAAAGGCTCTAGTTCCACACTGACTTCCTAGTTCTTCACTTTTGACTCAAACTATTGTCATCGAAACCAGTGTGTTTGCACACTTTGTAGAAACCTAGAAACACCTTAGTGAATAGATTTCTACGCTCATCGGCCCAGTATACAAATACTGGGTCCCTATATATTTACACTCCAGATTATGTATGTGGTCGAAGACACGATGCTCTACATAATACACTGATATCCTTAGAATCTTTTTCCTGCAGATCAGCTCAGATTACGTAATTACGCCATTCATATGCACTTCATAAAATCGTGTGGTGAGAGAGGTGTGCGTATGGGGGCATGTGTGACTGCAGTTTGAAGGATAGTAAAGAAAAATGTGGTGGTTTTTGGAGGTGCGATGCAGTCCCTTTTCATATTGTGTTGTAGCTTCTACCTAAAAGATTGAGACATTCGCAGTTTTCGCAGTACTGTGCCCTGAGTACACTCATTGATAAAGTAGGCTAACGAAACAGTCTACACGAGGGACTTTCATTATGGATGTTGTGCGTGTAGCTCCAATTGCTTCTGCTGCAGCCCTCGAACAAGTGTACGGATGTAGGTAGCATGGGAGAAGGTACCTACCTACATTTTGTCTGTCGATAAGTTGCTCTTTCCTTCAGTGATCAAGTAGAAGCTGTTGTGACTAGTTGGTGTATACGTGCGGTGCGTTGTTTAAATAGATAATGTTTTCAATTGCATGCTTTCGTCGGCAGTGGGTTCTTCTAACATTGTGATTTCCCAGTGTGCAACGTTCATTTTTTTTTGAATTCTAAATGTAAGAAAACGTTTTGTGTTGTTGTTGTACAGTTCTAGTTGTTGTTGTTGTCAAATCATTATTTCTAAACTCATTTGTGTGCTTGGACATTGTGTATGGGGGTAGTTTGTGTGTCCTTTATATAGGTGTACCTATTATCGTACTGTCAGCGTCAAGATTGTTCCTAAGTAACTAACACACCTATCAGCGATTTAAGTACCTAGTTTTACTTTTCAAACGAAAATCAGTCGTCGTCACAGTGATACAAAAAAAAGAACGTCGTAAGATCGATTAATTCTACTTTTCCTGGTCACACTTAAAATGTTCTTAAGAGCACCCGAGCTCCATTGAACTGTTGTCAATTAAACACAAAAAAAGTGGTTTGCAAAGTGAGAGGTACGCTTTGAAAGTATACGATTTACAATGTCGTCAATTTTGATAAGGAAGCTATTAAATGCTTTAAAGATGTAAAAGTAGAAGCAGGTAGTTTATTTCTTTTTTCTGTAAATGGTCAAAGTTTATTCATTGTTAGTGTTCCATTTACGTCAGTATTACAACTATTTTTATGAATCTAATCATACAGGTTTGTGGTCAGTCATTTTTTTCCCTCCCGACACTCAAGCACTATATTATTACTAGCAGACGTGCAGTCACATGTGCAGGAAGGTAGGAGCCGACATTGATATTATGCTAATGCCTGTTACCAATATAAGGATACATTCCTTCAGGTTGTACCACTTTACCGATCTAGTAATACTAGCCATGTGTTTGGAGCAACTTGCTTGATTACACATGACATGGTATGAAATAGTGGATTGTTTCCATTACGATTTGAAAGGTACAATTAATTAGAATTCTAACCTTGAGTTTAACATCCGCTATTGGGATTTTGTCCTGTGGCCCATTCCTACTACTATTAAAGCCCAACATTTCTGTTAAGTGTATGTAATCTGTGTGTAATCACATGCTGTGTGATCGGGATAGATTTACTTAAGCATAATTGCTCGTGTTTTCTGATCAAGTACAAGAATTGCTCTGTTAATTATACTTGATAGCAATGAAAGTGAGTTATTTTTGTTATAGTTAAACTCCTTGGGGATTTTCTTTGGCTGCATAGCAGTACGTTTAAAAATATGTAATAAAATTACAGGTGTAGGGTGCATACAACTTGCATAGTGCTAACCAAACAGTCAACGTATTCTGGACTAGTATTTATGTATGTAATAGTAATCCTGTGAGTATACCTATGTGTTGGTGGTTCCCTTACTATTTACAACGGTGGGATTGCATTCTATAATTTTCAGTGACTTTAGTCTTCTTCCTTGTTCCTTCCTGTACAAACTGTATACAAAGCTCCGTTTACACGGAAGGATGCAATTAAATTTTATGACGTGACAAAATTGAATGTTATATCGACAGCTACATTAGTCGGTAGATATTTAATTGTAAAATGGTGTAAAGACATGTTCCTGCGAAGTATTTATGGACTGCATTTTTTTTACAGTAGTGAATCCTGATTTTAATGACATGGTAATTATTCTTAGTATCATTGCAATCGCTGAAGTGAGAGCTGAATCACAGTTCTAAATTGAACGCTGTTTTATGAATCGACATGCATGTGATCGTAATCACAGTACATTTAGTACCATACGTACATATCTATACTTACGAGCCAGGAAAAAAATCGTTTGGCTTGATACATTTATATGACGAAACAGCCTGGAATGGCGTTTACCGTATTGAGAAGGCTACATTAATGCTAATATATAATGTGCTCATTTTTTATTCGTTTCAGATAAGATCCAGAACTAAATTAGTATCTCAGTAGTGGAAGTGGAGAAACCGGAAGTAAAAGAAGGATTAAGATAAAAATAATCAAAATAACGTACAGTGAACTAACTCAAGATGGATCTAGGAGCTTGTGCCGTCAAGTATTGTCTCTGCCTCTTCAATTTTATTTTTGTGGTACGTACATAAATACCTTGAAATTAATACCGAGGTACATACCTACTTACTTCTTTTTCCTCGTGTACACTAACTTATCAAAAAATTTTAATAATAATTATTGTTACTTTAGCTACATGCTAAATGATAACCCAAGTGTGAATTTGATGTGACTGATGTTTGAAATTGCAAAATGTGATTGATGATCTAAAACATGACTCATTCATTAGTAGGGATAATTGAGATAGACAACTCCATAGCCTGTGGGGACATTGAACAGTTACACACAAACTAATACATACCACGGTTGCCGATTGTCCTTCATGTGCTTTAGTTTTCGAGATCCATCCCGTCTCAGACTATGAATGAGTGGTGGTTCGTCTAATTACGTAGTATTTTATTCATGATTTTAAAATGACAACTAAAGATTGAGTCCTCAGGGTAATGTGCTATTCGTAGACTGTAGACTGACTACAGTTTAGTTTGCAAGTCAGAGTTTCATAACAGTTACAGTTTACATGTGGAGATAAAGTTAGTTATGTTATAGGGACCTCATAATTTACGGTACTCCGTATTCCCTGACAATGAGAACATGTACCTCGGCGTTTGGAGGAAAGAACCGTAATATATATGCATGATGATTCCTCATCAGTGCGACAGTCTCAGTAAGGCATCTTCCACCACTTTTTGTCTCCTTCGTCCTGAGCTGAGTAATGGATCCGGCTATTATAGTACAGACATCTTTAACTCTTTATTTAGCCACCACTGTATGTTACGCACCTGCTAATTTCCTATTCGGAGTCGTGGAATTGTGAAATACGATTGTCATGTCATGACTGTAACAGGGACTGTGAGTGAGCTGCAGAGCTCACAGTTTTTTTTCTCTATGATAGGGCGTTCACCTTTCTTCCAATTACTTATTGTATTTCTCTGGCCCTGGCTACTTGCAGCGGTTTGTTTGTGTGTAGATGTGTGCGTAGACTCAAGTTATCTATCTTTAGCATTACCTTGAGTTCGGTCTCGAGGTAAAAGTCAAAATAGAGGTAGGTAGGTACTAGTAGGTGGTATGGTCATATTATTATGTAATAATATTTCTTAGCGTAGCTGGCTACAGTTGCAGTGAGTCGTATAGGAATGTGTAGATGAATAACTCGTCCACACGCAAATCAACCGAATTTAATATTAGTACTTTATCGATCGTACGTAACTCTTGGGTCTTGGGCTACGCACTCCCCCCAACAAATAGTAATGGCTAAGGAACGTATGATTGTTTAATGTGGACAGTTGTTCCTTCAGATAGTTATAAGTGAGAGATAAAAAAAAAGCGTAGGTGTATTGAATTTGACCCAATAGTTATTAGGATTTATCTGTATTCTAATAAAGACTAACGTGAATGAATTGTAGCAATTGAAGGCTATTATTGTCGATTCTAAGCTTTTGTTGACAATACGTACTTCAATTGCTTTAGAAATTCCAGTCAGAATGTCTCAAGTTTCTTTGTAGTTCTTTTGTACGCCAATTGTACTACGCACATGCGAGAATACGACTCTGTCACAAATACTTGTCTCGCAGTATTTCAGTTTTAATTTGTTAGCTCGTAAGTTATTGTATAGGTTAGCAATAGCAACTCACCCTAATGTTGACAATGATAGCATAATTTAGTTGGTTGCCTTGCCTCACCTCGTGCTAATAGAATTAGAAGCAGTGCAATGGTACTAAAGTAGAATTTTGTAAGGATAATAATTGGACTAGGCGACATACTTTAAAATAGGCTTAAAAATCAATATGCAATATTTAACCTGCCTACGTAACTACCAATCTGACTATTACAGCTCATCATTTTCGTTCTCATTCGCCTGTGTGTATTTTTTTTGCTAATTTCAAATGTATATACGATCTGTTATTATGAAAACACTATGCATCACTGGAAAGTGAAGATATCTACTGTCAGTCTTGCAAGCACACATACTATTTTCGTAAGTCAATTAAAATGCATAAATGCAGCAACCAACACCCCTTGAAGTGTGGGAACTACTCTTACGCAAAAGTGGTACGAGACGCGTTGCACAAAACGCGTGAGCAAAACTATTTATGTATTTGTTTAGTAAATAAGCAAATTCGTAGTATTTTACTTGATTTAGCACACGACAAGGGGGGAGATTGATAGGCAAGATAACGTCTAGAAATTGATGGGAACGGGATTCATTGTACAGCTGAATGAATTTGCCTATGCACCGTCGTATGTACAGTCAATTCGAAAGTATCAACAAGTGCTTTTGGGATTGTTGACTCGTAGCTAGGATTAATTTTTAATAGCATTGCCAGACTCAAGACACGTGCGCCATGAGTTTGAAAGTAAAGTTGTAAAAAGATACCTACTACCTGTACCTGCCTACTGCCTACCTATTTAGATACCTGCCAAATTAAGCATGGTTTTGCCAAAACCAAAACCCCATGCTGTAAAAGTGAATCTTTTATTTGCTTGGCTTCATGGTTTTCTGCAAGCGTCAAATTGGACTCAAAGTCATAAATAATCACAACTGCGGTGAGTAGAGTAGTTACTACTTATTTAGGGAGTTAATTATATATCTACCTACCTACATTCCTTTCCTTTGGGGATGTAATGTGTATTTCATGTAAGCATGTAATTAGTAGGTATACATGCTGCACTTGCGGAGAATAAAAATCATATTAAGTGATTACATATGAAAACCAATCTTCAATCATCAGAATGATTTCAAAAGCTCACAAGACTCGTCTAACCTGAACTTTATTTTCACAGGTGCTCGGTGGAGCAATCTTAGGTCTTGGAGTATGGCTTGCCGCAGACCAAAGCTCTATCGTGACCCTGTTGAAGATGGCTGACCACGAAACAATCAAAGTAAGCTACGTATTTTTTTTTAAACTATAGAAATATGTGCTAGAAGTGATTTAATCAAGCTCTTTGTCAAGATGCACCGTGTTAGCACACTTTTAATGTACCGGGATTGGATTTACCGATTGCCTTTCGTGCGAGATTTTAAATTTAGTTTTTCTTTTGTGACAGCTATTGTACTTGATATATTGCTGTACAACCAGCAGCTATACGTAATCGTGATGTCATTGGTGTTAACTTATACAGTTTCAGTCATTTAATTTTACCGAGAAGGTTTAAGAGTCCTCTTAAACTTGTATTTTTATTTATTATTTTTGTACTGTAATGGACGTGTTCGTGGGTGTATATTTAATGTGATTATTTTTATAGCTGTGTCATCATTTAGCGGAAAGTATGAGGAACCGCGGGTCATTGTATAAATATAGAATTTTTCCCCCCACAGGGACTGTACTAAGTAGGAGTGTCTGATTAACTGGGTGACTTAACAGAAACATGACTTTCTCTAATTTTCAGTACTATTGTTCCAGTATACTCACGTGGAAGATTCATAAGGTTTGAGACTCATTATGTATACCGTCTCTAAAACAAATCTCTGCTAACGCCTTGTTCGTTTGCGCTGTATATGCATATCTCCATAATAACTGTAGCCCGTCATGTGGATTT
>JAQFZC010004048.1:0-17050 GCA_034695205.1 Dicyrtoma fusca | reverse complement strand
TGACATCGCGTGACAAGTGGTCGGTAGTGGTTCAAAAATCGACTTTTTAGCGTGACGTACTTAATGAATGACCCCTTAGTGGCATTTTGACGGAAGTCCCAAGAATCAACTTTTTTTAACTTTGTACGTATACAGAGTGCAAATTCCACTTTTACCATTTAAACAAAATGCGCAAAACTACTATTTAAGTTTTTCAAAACAGTGTAAAACTGAAATTTGCCCTTTCTAAAAAGAATAATACTGGAATCTGCACTTTCCAAAAAGAATAAAACTGAAATTTGCACTTTCCAAAAAGAATAAAACTGAAATTTGAACTTTCTAAAAAGAATAAAACTGGAGTTTGCACTTTATAAAAAGAACAAAACTGGAATTTGCACTTTCTAAAAGTAGTAAAACTGCTATTTACAAGTTTTGAAAAACCTGTAAACGGGGTATTTCTACTTTTCCAAAAGAGTAAAACTCGTATTTGTATTTCCAAAATGGAGAAAAAGTGCTATTTACACCTTTCCAAAAGTAGCCAAAAAGGAATTCCCATTTTAAAATACCTACTTAAAACCGCTAATTGCACTTTTCAAAAACAGCAAAACCGATATTCACACTTTTCAAAAATAATATAATAAATTGCTCTGTATGCACACTTTTCAAGAATTGTGTAAAGCTGGTATTTACACTTTTTATGGTAAACAACACACAAGTAAAAACTTGGCTGCTGGGACATTACTCCCAAAAAAACAAAATGACATTCAGTGATCACTGGACTATCGTCGCTACGCTTTTAAGCGGGTAGTGAACTTACCCCACAATGCTTCTTTAACCACGCTATACCCCTGTAACAGAGACTAGATGGGTATTAAGATTCTGAATGAAATGCCCACTAAAAGTCTGTGAAAATGTGGTGATGCAATGTGAGGAATCATGTGTAAGCTGTTGCCTTGTTATTCAATGAGCGTCATGAAGTATTTTTTATTTATTTATCAGTTTTTATCACATCTGTCCTGTTCCCTGTCCTTTGGATCGATAGACTTGACGTTGACAATATAATATTTTAAAAGACGCTGCGCTGCTACGCCATACGCTGTACAGATATTCAAATTCAAGATATTTTTTTCCTTTTCTAAAGAAACATACTTTGTAATTGTGGGTAAAAAATACGATTCGCTCGCTACACTAAGACTTGCATAGTTGCATAGCTAAAGCTAAGGCTGCTATAAAATCGTCTTGTAGAATTGAATTGCATTGCAACGACCAAATCTTCGTTAGATTCTCCTACAAAGCATAAAGTTTATCCGGTTCTGCTGTCTTGGTTGCTCTTTTGGTTTTTGCTGGACTTTCTACTCGTCGGTCTGGTCTGGAAATGGCAGAAAGTCTAAATAAATTATCGGAACAACACACAACACAAGGGAAGAGGACTGAGAGAGAGAGAGAGAGAGTTAAACCAGAACTACGTCCACAGATCAACCAGGAGATCCATAGACGGGCTTAGAACGACGACGAGGACAGCAGAACCAGAACCAGAACCACGACTCGTCACTACATAAAAATATATAATTTTTGTCTTCAGTGACATTAGAATAGGATTTGTAGCTTGTGGTCCACAAAACTGCTAAAATACTCGAAGCTAGAGTCTAAAAGCCAAAGTAGAATCTTGTACTATCTGTAAAAGCCAAGAGATAAAAAAATATAAATGATCCCTGTGACGACGACAGAGATGACAGTGTAAGAATGCTTTGTGAGGATTTCATTGCATGAGCATTGCACATTGGCCCTGGGATTGGCAGTGCAGTGCAGTGCGCTGCAGAGACGAGCTAGCAGTGTGCATTATAAATCGTGGGTGAAGAAGCATATTGTCATTGTGGTGACAGTCCCTACTACTCCCAAAAAAAATGTCCACTTTTAAACTTTTGTAAACAAAAATTAGTTACATTTTTGAAAAACAGTAAAACTGGTATCTACATATTTTAAAATAGAACTAAACTAACCAAAATAGCAATTTTAAAAAAAGTCCAATAGCTATTTACGCTTTCTTTTAAAAAATGTATAAAACTGTTATCGCCACTTTTCAAAAAGCTTAGAAACTACTAATTTACACTTTTAAAAATGGTAAAACTGCTATCCACACTTTTCAAAAAGCAAAGCACTACTAATTTACATTTTTTAAAATGGTAAAACTGCTATTCACACTTTTCAAATAGAGTAAAATTGCTATTTACACTTTTCAAAAAGAGCAAAATTGCTATTTACACATTTCAAAAGAGTAAGACTGCCGTTTACTTGTTTCTAAAGTAGTAAAACAGCTATTTATTTACTATGATTAAAAAATGTGCAAAAGTAGCATTTTCACTTTTAAAAGACTACAAATGCTAATTACACGATTTCAAAGTAGTAAAACTGCTATTTACACTTGTCAAAAAATACAATAAACCCCTAATTGAAATTTCTTAAAAATGTATAAAAGTGAGATTTACACTTTATCGGAACATACAGGCAAGTAAAGCTGATCGTTGGGCGTACCTTCAAAATGTCACTAAGAGTAAGTTGTTCAATTGTTGGATTTGCGTTTCCGCCAGGAAACGTTTAAGCCAGGACTGGACTTCTGCCACAATGCTTCTTCACCGACGATTCTTCTCTAGTCAATTTATCTCTGATGACCAACTCCAGTCCCAGTTCCAGCTCCTTATCTGTGATTATATAGAAAATTCGAATTTTCAATTTTGTGGAAAGTAGCGAGAGGACTCAGTCAGTCCAGGAAACAGGTTTGATCCATCTTATGCATTATACAAACGAGTCTATAGATATACAGGATGATTTTTTTATGTTTCTTATTCTATTAGATTTTAAAGTAATAATAATAATTATGTCGCAGATGAGAGTTGCTCGAGTGTAATTTACAATATCGTCCTGGCACCTACGTACAGATACTCTGGTATACCCACAGAGAGACAGATCCATTTCGAACGAGATTCCACCAAATAAAATCTAACCTACTCAAAGTGACAGTGACAGTGCCAGTCACAGTTCCACAGATTTAGCAAAGATAAATGCTAATGGATCAAGTACATTCGTGGATGCTGCGAAGGAACTCCAACTAAACGCGAGGCTTCTTATTTAAACTCCTGTAGTGTGCATAGTGTGTGTTGCTGGCTGAGCTGTTATATGGGAATGTGAGGCATCATCTGCAGAGTCTAAACCTCACATTTTCATCTTCATTTTTCATTGGCATTAATAAAAACGTGTAGGAACATGGAGCACGTGCAAAAGCTCCAGTCCCGTCGAGAACCTGAACCTGAGAGAGAGAAAGAGACACAGAGAACGTGCATATTACTATGGTTGTACGTACAAGTGCATCCCACCTCACTTGTTACCACAATAATCTGAATATGTTAAATGATTATTATACGGAAATATAAAAAAAACTACAACTATTTATTTGTTACGTGAAACATGTGACAAACCCAAAACCATCAGAACCAAGGGGACAGGAGATAGGTGCGTATTTAGTATTCATATCGTGGGTGAAGAAGCATTGGGACGATAGGCGAGCGTCTCCTTAGTGCCATTTTGATGGAAGCCCAAATAGTCAATCTTTTAGCAGCGGCTGTACACAAAGTGCAAATGGCGCTTTAGCACTTGTTAGAAAAAGTTTGTAATACTGGAATTCACACTTTTCTAAAAAAAGTAAACATGAATTCTCATTTTTCAAAAAGAGTAAAACTGGAATTCGCACTTTTCAAAAAGGGAAAAACTGGAACACGACCTTTTCAAAAAGAGAAAAACTGGAATTCGCACGTTTCAAAAAGAGAAACACTGGAATTCGCACGTTTCAAAAAGAGAAACACTGGAACACGGGCTTTTCAAAAAGAGAAAAACTGGAATTCGCACTTTTCAAAAAGGGAAAAACTGGAGCACGCCCTTTTCAAAAAGAGTAAAACTGGAACACGCCCTTTTCAAAAAGAGCAATAAATCTGTTATTTACACTTTTCAAAAAACAGTTACAGCAATTGCTACTTGTACTTTTTCAATACGGTAAAATTGGTACTATCATGCTTTTTAAAAAGTAGCAAAACTGCTATTTACAGACTTTGAAAAGAGTCAAACACGGATATATGTATTTGCACCTTCTAAAATCAGTCAAACTGCACTTTTCAAAAAGAGTAAAACTCGTGCTGCACTTTATCAAAACTAATTTTTTTTTAAATGTGTAAAGGTGTCGTAATGGTAATTACACTCCTTATAAACAATGATGAAAAAAGTTGATTGCTGGGAGTTGGGACATATCTCAAAATGAGATTCATACGACGCTGAACTTCCGCCACATTACTTCCTCACCCACGCTATGAATCTAGTAAAACTTTGAAAAGGTGTTCCTATAGTTATACATAATAAAATTATACATAATAATTGTACGTAATACATAATGTAAATAAAAGACAGCTAGAAATTAAGTGGAAATCCTGTGACGCACAAAAGTTTATCTTGATAAATATCTGTAATCTTTATCTCTTCTGTATGTATTTATACGTACCTACGTGTACAACAATGCAATAGCATATAATTCCATTTTATGCATATCTGTATTGCACAGCACACGTAGCAAAGCGTAGGACTTTTGGGACAGAACAGTTTGAAGGTTGAACAGAGAATCTCTAAGACAAAAGTACAGGAAAAAACTCATAACTCATGTCCAACACAACAACAATGCCAAGCTCAAGTCAACTCATACGAATACACTGTGTGTACAGCTGACAGTACAAACCGCTATAATACCGACACCGACAAATATTCTTTACAGTTTACAATACAGATAATCCCATCATTACCAGATTAAAGATTACATTATCTTCACAATACGACCATACAAACATATGCATACCAAAAAGACACGACACGAAACAAAGCGTGCTATACCCCCGTCATTCAAAATTCCCTTGAAAAATCTAACACATTTTTCAAAAAATCCTGCAAGTACACTGAATTACTGTATTAAGGAGCCTTCCAAATATGACGTCAACCAATTTTCGTAGGAAAATATCTTTAACCTTTTCGAAACGGTACTATACCTAGTTTTACATGTTTTTGAAAGTGTAAATTTCTTATTTTGCATCTTTTTGAAAGTGTTAACTTATAGTTTTGACCTTTCTGAAAGTGTTAATTTCTTGTTTTGAACATTCTGAAAGTGTTAAATTCTTGTTTTACATCCTATTGAAAATGTTGATTTATTGTTTTGACCTTTTTGAAAGGCTTAGTTACGGTTCGAATGCTTTTGAAAATGTGACTTCTAGTTTTGACCCTTTTGAAAAGGTTAATGTCTAGAAAAAGCGCTTTTGAAAAGCACTCTTTGCATGGTTTCCCAGTTGCGAATGGGTTAAAAATGGCAAAAATGATAAAACTGTGTTGAAAAAGTGCAAAAAAACATACCAGTCATAGTTGACAGGCCCCTTACAATTAGAATAAAGTATTAAGCCCTTGTCAATTACAATGTGCATGTTTTGACGGAAACCGTTACAGACAAATGTCACAAATTATCGAAAGCTTGCCCGTGCCTTTTGTAGTAAAGTCAATACCCATTTAACAAATTGCTTTGTAACCGATGCTACAGATATAGCTATACCTATACCGTTTTTTTTGCACACATGCCCCCGTAGGTAAATAATTAATGAGAGTCGGAACTGACTCGAGCACAAGAGTGCGAGTGGTGACGTGCAATTTTTAACGCGAATTTTCTAGAATAAATTAAGGGAAGCACACAAAACTATTTACTTTCCAACAGCCCCATTTGTGTAGGCATTCATAATAATAATAATAATAAGCTTTCATGTACAGGAAATGTCTTGGTGTTCAAGTGACACTACTGTCCTCATTTATTTCCCATTATATTGCAGCTACTTGAAGACGAAGGGAAAAAAACGGTTTAAAGTAGACACCACATACGCATTAAAAGTTTTAAAAGTACAAACGACAGGCAGCGAAAACGACGTGTGACTGTGTCTGTGACTGTGCGGTACATTTTAGTGTTAGTGTCCCTTAAGTGAGAGCATATAGACACACACACACACATCTCTAGATTTTGGTTTAAAAAATTTTTACACGTTTTCTCTAAACAATTACTAACAATAAGAAAATTAGCTTCTAGCTACAGGCTTGAGAGCATGTTCTTCTGGGTCTCTAGATTCCTTCCACTTCCACTACTAACGATAAGTATCTGTCTGTCTCTGCCTATGTAATAGTGTGTACAAGTCTACCATTGCACATACATTTCCATTCCTTTTTCCTATCCAATCATTATTTTTCCTGTTTGCTTTATGCTCTGCATGTAATTCTCCTTCTTATTGCTCATTTGTTAGTTTGGCTTGTATTGTCGTTTTTTTTTTATTATTATTTTGTAGGTTTTTTTTCTTCTCTCGTTGTTGTTGCTTTGAATTACATTAGGTAACGACAGAAGCAAATGCAAAAGGAAGGATTCATATATTATAGTTACACACATTTAATTGTGTGCCTGTAAGTACACACTCATCGTGTAGTACTGTATAGACTGTGGACTGTGTAGTAGAAGCACTCTGGGCAAGAAAGGTAGGCACATAACATTTTTGACTGAAATTATAAAGCAAACATTGTTTGGCTACAGATTCGAATGAAATACACAAAGCAAGTCGGCTCATTCCGCATCGACATGACATCGCGGCATCGGCTTCCTTCAAACTTTATCCAACACAACCAACTAACTGATTTTTTCCGACTGCTCGACTACTGAGGTTGGATCCAGTAGTGCAGAGAAGTGCAGTGGAGGCTCTAGTCATATTTTAAGTATGGGCAATCAAGCACTACACTGGTTGTAAACGGATAAGACTTAAAAGGAAGTTTTTAGAAGATACTGTCCGTTTTGAAATCAAGTTTTTAGAATTTCTTCATTTAAAAAAGGTTTTATAAAAAACCTGGTAATTTTGAAAATGCTATTTGAGAAATGCATGATTTTAGAAACACTTTTTTAGGAAAATGTGTCAATTTCGAAATTGCATTTTCAAATTTTCAATTTATTAATTCAAAGAAAAAGCATTTTTTTAAAAACCTGGTAATATTGAAAATGCATTTTGAGAATAGACTGATTTTAAAAATACGTTTTTAAAAAACCTGGTAATATTGAAAATACATTTTGAGAATAGACTGATTTTAAAAATACGTTTTTAAAAAACCTGGTAATATTGAAAATACATTTTGAGAATAGACTGATTTGAAAATTATCTTTTTAAAAAACCTGGTTATTTTTAGTTTAGTTATCCAAGGAAATAAAATCATTTGTATATTGATAATGATAACTGTCTCACTTTTAATTCTGGCGTAGGGGATTGCCTATAATATGTCTACAGCTGGACTCGCTACTGCCCTGCACACACACACACACACTACATCTTGTATTATTGTTAGCGGAAGGGGAGCTACACGGGATTATATAGGATTCCTGTTGATGGTTGTTACGAGCTCAAACCTACAACTTTGAGTCTTGAAAATTGGGCCGGCATATTAATTTTTTTGAACTGACTGACTCAAGTGAGCACTGAGTCGAAAGCAACAACAAAAAAAGAAGGAAAACCAAGCGTACTTACTTTACTTTATGAATGTGTGCAGAGCAGAGTAGGCAGAAAAATAAAGAGCGAGAGAGAGAGAGAGAGAGACAGGGAACTATCTCCCCACTTAAATACAAACATGAGTGGAACTCACAGTCACAGTCACCGTACACAGTCATTGGATTGAAAGAAAAAGAAAATTCAGAGATTGAGAGAAAGTCATAAAATTTTACGGCATTCACAAACTCACAGTAGTAAACAAGTAGGTAAATGTTGCCATGTAGTTGCTGCCGTTTTATGGATTTACTTCTTCGGGTGTAGTAAATACATAATATACAATATTTCGAATCCTGTGTGTATCTGCTGTACATATTCGAGTTGGCATTCAGAACGGAAAAAATTCTCAAAAATCCATACACTCTCTAGTACTTACGTACCTAGGTAGTCAGTTAAATTACACAGAATGATCAGTAATAAGAACTTACTTACTTACTGTATCCATCATTACCTAACGAGCATAAAATAAATAACTGTGATTTCAGTATTTGTACATTTATTATGATTCTCGTTTGGCCGGTGAGTACACTCACTGACACTCATTAGTCATATAAATTCAAAATCGAATTCGAATTTTCGAGTCTAGCGAAGAAAATCCAGCAATTTACAGTGTAGAAACCTTAGACACGCTCATCATCACGTGTTTAAAGTCCAAACAAGCAAATACAAGAAATGACTGACTAGCAAAGTCATTTACGAGAGGAAATTGGGAAGTGGGACCTTTATACGAGCCATCAGAATCAGGATTTGAGGATATTTGCGTTTCTGTAGGATTTACACAGTTATTAGCATTAGCAGCTTCTGCTTGAGTTGGACTTGGAAACTGATTGAAATCGTAAATATCTAATCTTAAATTTGCAAACGTGATGTGCTGGGAGCTCAAAGAATAATAATGTAGTACAGAGTACAGAGGAATATAATAAAAATATATTATATAAGGAAAGAGCAACAGGCGGATCGATGAGGTCGACCGCAACACAAATAAATAAACAAAGACTACCTGAACTCCAGTATAACTGACTGAGAGAGAACACATCAAATAAATCTAATTTGCATTCATCGTGCTTTCCTAGTCCTTTGAGCTCCTTACTTTTGACTTCTTTGGCCTGTTGTTGGTTTGCCAGAGCTCTCCTCATGCTTTTGTTTTAGTTTTCGCCTCAAAAAAAGCTTCTGCAGATGCTTAGGCAGTTGTATACATAATTCACCATTTTGAACTTCTTTCATGTTCCCTTCCAATGCTAATAATGCTAATCAAATACAGGAACGCGAATATTATATTACGCCATCAAAACCACAAAAGTCAAAGGGAAACCTATCCGAGATGCTGTAATGCGACGAGCTTTTCACCCACTGTATACCATCTCCTATAGAGAAAGTTCAGCATAGGGCTGAAAGGGCCTCGCAAATATGACGGCATACTATCTTGTTAGGGAAAAGGGCTTAACACAGCCAAATGGAGGTTTATACTGCTTTAAAAAGGGAGGGAAAAGCACAGTCAGCTTTTCGAATAAAGCAAAACCTAAAATTGACGTTTCAAAAAAGTGCAAAAAGCAAAATACGTGCTTTCCAAAAAAAGCAAGGCCACAAGTTCACGTTTGAAATTAGTGTAAAAAGTACAATTCGCACCTTTCAAAAAAAGCAAAACCTAAAATTTACGTTTCAAAAAAGTACAAAAAGCACAATATGTGCCTTTCAAAAAAGGCAAAACCTAAAATACAAGTTTCAAAAAAGGCAAAATGTGATATCTAAGCGTTTCAAAGAAGACAAACGAAGGATGATAACGTTTCGAAAAGGAACACACAACACCACAGTACGTGCCTTTTAAAAAGAGCAAAACCGGTAAAACTAAAATGCCCTCTTAGAAAAAGTGCAAAATGTGATTCTTTATAGCATTTGAAAAAAAGCAAAAAGTATAAATGTGCCTTTCGAAATTCGAACTGAGCACAAATTATAATTAACGTTTCGAAAAAGTGCAAAATGTGATATTTAGACATTTCTGAAACGCTATTGCTATTGCGTTACACTTGAAAGGCCCCTTATATGGGGAAGTCTATAGTGAAATCTAGCTATATAATTATACACGGACAATAAGAATGTGTAGTGCTGGCTGCTGGTGCTGGTAGTGCTTGTCATCGGTACGCTGCCACTGCCGTGCATGATTCGAATTCTAATGATGTCAACGAAGAACCAGAACTAAAAGAACTATCGTTCGTACATAATTATTATTGTACAAGATGGTCAGACCGCATAGATACATTTACCTGTATAACCAGGAGCTATGTGCTTACCAGTTTTTATCAATTCCGAAATTTATTGGTACTTAATTAAACTATGACTTATGACTTACATTGGACATTCATATTTTTTACATCATATATCATCATTCATAATTCTGACCCGTTCGACTGTCTTTGTAGTGTCTGCAGACCAGCGAATAGACAAGACGGTCTACAGCCAAACCACTCTTAAAGTCAGTCAGTCGAAGTTCTGGCCAAGCACTCTGAATTATGCCTACAGATATTCTTTGAAGCTCTTTTATGTTCTCGCGAGTCCCTTTAAATCTTTATCCTCTCCACAGATACCGAAGGAGCTTTCCAACCATTACGTCATTGAGCATTGGAACTGCTTTTTTGAAATATGTAAACACCACCTTTTCAAAGTGTTAAAATAATTATTGGCATTTTTGAAAAAGGCTAATAATTTATTATTTTACGCACTTTCAAGGTGTTAAAAACATTATTTACACTTCTGAGAAACAACCGTTTAATTTTTTCGCCCCGTTGTAAAGTCAGTATTTTTACTTTTCAAAAAGGCGGATTTATTGCTTCAACGCTTTTTCAAAATGTTAAAATCGCTATTTGCAGTTTTCAAAAAGGATAATTTATTGTTTTACACATTCTGAAAATACTGGTAAAAACATTATTATTAATACACTTTTTAAAAACAACGAGTTAGTGTTTAACCACCTTTCCAAACCTAACCTCCTTAAACCATCATACTTGGACTTTTGAAAAAGTGTGATGTATTGCTGTACACCTTTTCAAAATGTTCCAATAATTGGTACTTGCACTTTTGAAAAAGGCTAATGTTGTGTTATTTGCACCTTTTCAAAATGCTGCAGCCATTCTGATTTGCCTTTCCTTAAGACAGTGAGGACAGCCCAACTAATACATAGATACGTAGACCGTCATACTTGCACGGCTCTCACTACTGCAACTGTAAAGAAGCACGAAAGACACAACGGAACGTGAAATGACAACCGGCGTGCCTGTCTTCAAATGTACATACTAATGCTACATTTGCATATACATACTTGCAAAATACAAATTAGTAGAGTACACAAAAATAATGATATAACTTACCTCGGCATCCCATTTACTTACGTGTCAGCTTGGTTAAGTTTCCTCATACAAAAATCGTTCATACGAAATAATATTTTATACCGTAACAAAATAACCCGCAGCTATTGAATAGGTTCTTTACACAAGGTTGAAGGTTCCTTTGAACCCCAAGTACGTTCTAGTGTTGTACGGTAGTCACTACCAGCAACCAGCAACCAGCCACAGAGTCAGTCACAGTTTAATTTATCGAAAGAAATAGGAATCCCACAAAAAACGCTTCTGTTTTAAACATGACATAACGGCAATGACAAGTCTTAGTCTCGAGTCATCCACGTAACGTACTCTGCAATGATCGCTTGAGCCTGAAACTGAAACTTTTCCTGACATTACTGACATATGACCATGCAACATACAACCCAGCACACAGCCACAGCACTGACATTAGGTTCAAAGACTAAACTATCGGATCGTATTCGTGTTACATAGGATCATATCCTATGGTAAGTTACCTAAGTAATAGAGACACACGCTCGCTCGCTCTGCCTGAACTTTAACATAAAACACCAAACAACTCGACATAAGACATAAGAGGACGAGGACATGATCAGTGATGACTTGATCAGTCATGTTGTAAAAAAAAAGTATAAAACTTTTAACATGACTTACCTCATATGTATGTGTCAGCACATAAACCATCTGGCACCGCAAACTAGTCACTAGACATGTGTAGAAGGAGACAGCAGACAGGGACCGCAACATACCGACCGGTAGAACAACATAGGTACTGTGAGTGAAGAGGCATTGCAACGTATAAGCCCAGCATTTGCACTTAAAAATGTGTAAAAGTTGTATTTTTGTAAGCAGATAATTTGATCGTTGGAACTTACGTCAAATGAACATTACGCACGACAGGAATGCTTCTTGACCGACGATGCATCACTTCATCGAAAGCGTCGATACTTCATCATAATCAATCAAAACGATCTCTAAATAAACCGTATATTATGTTACACTTGAGTTGGAATTTGAATTGGAATTGGAATTAGGTTACCTACAAATTAAAATAATCAATAGTTTTATTACCAGATATAATATTTCCCAGTCTTTCTTGAACTGATAACTGATGTTGATGCACGATCAACGATTCTATTTTATTCTGTAACTGTAGTCAATACAATGCGCAATAATGACGATAAAGCAAGCTCTTAGCACTGGCTGTACAGACCTACACAGACTTAAAATCAAACACACTTTACAGCGAAAATCAAATACCTCAGCCAACCGGAAAGCAACATGTCATGTCATAGAACAACAAACAACTTGAAAAGCTGATTGTTATAGCTCTAATCGATGCAAGGATCACATCAAGTAATAAAATTGAGCATTTAGTTTAAATTAATTTTCTTTTTTTGTTGATTTATGTTGACGCTAATCATTTCAATTACCTGAATTTCCTCAGGTCCTGCTCCGCATACATAAGTACATACTACCTATACATACATACAACATACAACTTTGATCAAAAATGTTGACTGTTACTGTTGACTGTTGTTGGTTGGAATGCAAGTACTTACGATTAGTTGGTAGTTGCTAGTATTTTTGTGACCTTCGATTAAAACCAGTAGCATTCCATTCTTATTTCTTATCTTTCAATTTCTTGATTTGATTTGCACGATTTCAAAAGTGCAGTCACCAGTGAGTCTCGATCTCTCGACTCAACTACTCAAGGTGCGGGATACGATGACGATGACACCCATAATACAGCCTAATAGGTGTAACAAAACTACAGAGAACGAGAACCCCCGACCCGACGGACATCTGGAAGGAAACCTTATATCTCTGCATTAGCAATAAATAATAAAAATGTTCTGACTGATTGTAAGCTAAATAGTAAGCATGCAATCGGCTCAAGAAAAATAGTTTGATCCAAATCACAATCCAACTTACGACTTTTACGAAGAAGAATTGAGATAACACGAACAACCGAAGTTAGCGATGCCGATGCGATGCCAGCACGATGCATGTTCATTGTAAATACGAAGGAACCTACGTTGAATTGAATTGACCATCCAATAATTATCCTCTACGACTGCACAATTAATTCCTTGAAACTGAACACCCATTGTTATCGTGTGTTGTTCCATTGTAATCCTAATAGTTAAATGTTAAATGGTAGGGTAAATTAATTTACATGAAAGTCGTTCAGCGAGATTGATACCTTCATCCGTATTGTGATCAAGATCATGATCATGATCATCGAACATCCACTCCAATCGCAATCCCTCTGCCTGTTGCCTGTTGTGTGTGTCTGCTTTTTCTGAGTTTGATTCTCTTCTTCTGTATTTATTGACCTCGTTTACTACGAATTACATTCCCTCACACTGAGCACCGGCACTTGGATTTTTTCTTCATTCTTCCTGTCATGTTTCTACATCTCAAAAACGTTAACTTTGGCTCTGCGCTGCTCCCTAGTCTGTAGCCTGTAGTTTTCTTCTACTTCTGTCAGCCTGGTCCCTTGATCAACTAGATCAAGATTGCTGGTGCTGCGAGTCTGAATTCTGAATCTGAAATGAAGAAGAGGAAATTCCTGTATGTACTGAATTATAATTACCTAATTACTATTAGATTACTGTAGATATCAACATATATTTTTTTGCAATACAAAGAATACAGACAACAGATATTACGGATAACTACAGTATTTTTGCAATATCCGTATTACTATACTTACAACTATAAGAGGCAATATTATAGCCATCAAGACGATCGTTAATCGTAATTATACACACTGCAAATACTGACCAGTCCATTTTTCTACAACCGATTGCGTTCTGCAACCACAGGCATCGAACGAACCACCTGTGGAAATAGTACAACTCGACATAACGTACCTAATTCTGTTAGTTTGAATTTTGGGGGATTAAATTCAGTTTTTCAGTGGCGAATCTAGATAAATGTATTTCAAATGTAGGCAAAGCCAAAGTCCTGTGTTTGTGTTTCATGGGTAAGTTTCAAGTTTCAAAGGTGGGCGGGCTTTCTAATAAATAACGGCCAGTTGCAAAAAAAACGGCGGTGATTTTAAAGCTTAACACGCATTTTGAGAACTGAAGAAAACAGACTGATTTTAATAATTCACACTCTTTTTTAAAAACAGCTTGCTAAGTTTGAAAGTAGACTTTTAAAATATATGCAGTTTTTAAAAAGGTCCTTTTGAAAAAAATATGGCAACTTTGAAAATGCACTTTGAAAAGCCATATTTTTTAAAATCCCTTCGAAAAAACCCGGTTATCTTGAAAACGCGTTTTGAGAATGGAGTGGTGCTCAATACGATATTTTAATTTTGAAAATGACTTTTGAAAATGAACAGTTTTAGAAAATATCTACCCATTTAAAATACGGGAAATTTGGAAAATACTTTTTGAAATATGTAATTATGATAGTTTTGAAGATGGCTTCTAAAAATTGTTTATTTCAGGAAGCTTTTGACATCATTTTTGTAAACCATCTTTCTTGTGAATGCAGTTGCCTACAGTGCAGCGCCTACGGCTGGAACCGCTACTGCCACTCATCTTATTCTTCGATGGACATGGAATCGATCTTCTTCTTCGGCTGCTTCTGCTGCTTACCCTTTGCGATTATAACTGGGTTCGAGATGGGATTTTTTGTTGTTGTATGTAAAAGTACATCTCATAGGGATAAATATATAGGATTAAAGATTGACGGAACACTGAACTTGCATGTACAGAATAAACTGAGAGTCTGATTCAACTTCGTATGTAAATTATCTCATCCTCAACAATGTGACTGTATTGTTATTATTGTTGCGAGAAGAGATAACTGAACTTGCTTTCCCACTTTGCAGCTTCTTCTCTCCAACGTCCATTCGTCTTAAATATCTCTTATGGCTTCTTGACTTGACTTGGGCTTCCTGGGCATTAGCTTTCACGTATGACAGTCAGTCCACAGTGCGATCATGATGTTGCAAATTCTGAAAAGTATATCTTCACCATTCACACAACCCACAGAGGAAGAGTAATAGGGGTAATAGCTTTAATATATCCACCTAATTACTACGTGTAAGATTATTAGGCGATCAGCGGGATATTCACACTGAAATTTATAAAGTTACTTTTCCTATATCTACATACGTACTTACCAGAGGGATTCGTTGTTGGCATTGACAATTTGCTTCTTGGTAAAAGTTAGTCAGTAGGCATGTACAGATCAGTCGGATCTGCACTGTTCACATGTAAGATGTGATGCTCTGACATGATATATTTATATGTTACTGTATTTATTAAGACGATTAAACTGTCAAGTCTGTCTATTCAAATGGAAATTAATAGTAAACGCGTTTCATATACTTACATATAATGCAGTAATTGTGCATAGGTATAACGCTGCTTCAGATGCAAAATCACGCCTATCCAATACAAAACTTCCATTACTTTGTTGTAAAACAACTGTTATATGCTTTTAAAAAGAGTCTAAAACGTGATTTGCCATGTTTTGGAAAAGAGCGTAAAACGCCGTTTGTCATGTTTTGGAAAAGAGCGTTAAACGTCGTTTGAAATGTTTAAAAAAGAGCGTAAAACGTCGTTTGGCATGTTTCGAAAAAGAGTAAAACGTGGTTTGGCGTGTTTTGAAAAAGTGTAAAACGTGGTTTGGCATATTTTGAAAAAGAGTGTAAAACGTGGTTTGGCATATTTTGAAAAAGAGTAAAACGTGGTTTGGCATATTTTGAAAAAGAGTAAAATATGGTTTGGCATTTTTAAAAAAAAGTGTAAAACATAGTTTGGCATGCCTTGAAAAGTTCAAATAATAGTTTAAGCGTTTTGAAACACAGTTGAGGGTTTGTACGTTTCAAAAAGGGCAAATCCAAGTTTGGCATATTTCAAAAAGTTTAATCCAAGCTTTTACATCCTTTCCTCTTTTAAGAACTGCTGGATATGCGTCATTTTGCATCTGAAATAGGAAGATATAATTGCGTACGTATCTACCTACACCCACGGCATCGATAAACCCAACTCAAGTATTTATATGTATACATTATACATATGTTACGCGCAAACATACCTGTATGCACAGGTAAACGGCAAATAGCACTGCACTGCACTGAACTTCATTGTTACGATTAAGATTTTATGCACAAGCACGCAGGACACTCATTGTTGGTTCGTTGTTACTTAAGTTACCCACAGCTTTATAATTCATTACGTAAGTTTGCTGAAATCAAAATGATGTGCTAAAAAATACACCACAGGACTTGTCTCGTCCTCTGCTAATGCTGATCTCATCCAAATAAATGGCAGAAGAGCGCCGTGACTGTGAATCTTGAATCTTGAAATTCTATCCTATACACTATGCATATATGTAGCGTCAACGTTCCACATTTTAATCATTTCAACATTGAATGTGCCAAAAGCTAAATCCAATTGTCAAGATTTAAAAAAGTGAAGAGCTATAGTAGGTGGAGGGGTAATTGTACCTAACGTAAAAGTCCCGCCGATTAATTGACCATAATTTGTCCCTGTTCAGACCGGTCATTTAGTCCCGTGTCACGCTGTTTCTCCTTCCTGACGATGACAATCCAAGAAGAACTTTTGTATTTTATTATGTAACGCACTGTAAATTGCAATTATGAAGAGCTCCACTTGGACATTTGGACAGGGAAGGGAAAAATTACAAATTTATTGCAATTGCAACGTTCATAAAATATATATGTAGTACGGTTTTTGTCCTTTTGGTTTTGGTCTTTTAATGAATGAATGAACGGAAGCCTACTGTCCGTCCATTCACCATTTCGTCGGTGTAAATGCCAAACGTCCCAAGTCCATCCAATTATCCATTTGGTAGAACTATGGACTTAACCCAATCGGAACTGGCAAACCATGAAGTTATTTAGGGTCGATAGGGTGAAGGCTCCTAACGGTGGTATGCTCCTAACTGTGGTACATTACAATAAATCACTCACATAGGTAATATTCACAGACAACACGGTATTTATTTGATAGAAGAAGCTTCAGAGTACCTTAGGTGTGACTTGTTTAAAAAAAGTTTGAAAAATCGTAATCTGGGAATATTGAGAACGAA
>JAQFZC010004047.1:0-17060 GCA_034695205.1 Dicyrtoma fusca | reverse complement strand
AAAAGTCATTTTGCTCGTTTTGAAAAGCACCAAAAGTCATTTTGACGTTTTGTAAAGCATGAAAAGTCATTTTGCTCAATTTGAAAAGCATTAAAGTCATTTTGCTCATTTTGAAAAGCATGAAAAGTCATTTTGCTCAATTTGTAAAGCATGAAAAGTCATTTTTCTCATTTTGAAAAGCACAAAAAGTCATTTTGCTCGTTTTGAAAAGCACCAAAAGTCATTTTGACGTTTGGTAAAGCATGAAAAGTCATTTTGCTCATTTTGAAAAGCATTAAAAGTCATTTTGCTCATTTTGAAAAGCATTAAAAGTCATTTTGATCGTTTTAAAAAGCACAAAAAGTCATTTTGCTCGTTTGGAAAAGCACAGAAAGTCATTTTTGCTCGTTTTGAAAAGCGTGAAAAATCATTTTGCTCGTTTTGAAAAGCATTAAAAGTCAATTTGCTCGTTTTAAGAAGCAGATAAAGTCGTTTTGTATGGTGTTTGTAAAAGACGTTAAAAGGTCATTTTTCACTTTTTGAAAACACAAATTAATTATAACTACAAGTGAATTGAAAGGTGGAGAAATGCTTAGGATGGAACAAGCGGTAGCCTCTAGCGGCGTTTGAGTGAAGCCTCATCGATCCGGTGCGGCGTGTTACATTCGGCAAGTACAGTGGACGGGAAAGCAAGGAGGTTCAGTCTATCATTACCTATCCTTTGGAGTTACAACAGGCCTCTGGTCTAACAGCGCATTAAAAATGGTGAGTATTTCATTTTTTACAATTTAAAATCCTATTTTGTGGTATTAAACTGTATTTAATCGTAATTTTGGTCCTCATTTATCCTTCGATAATATCAGGGAAGTTGTTTTGAACATTGTTTCGTCAAATCTGAGCCGTATTTTGGCTCCTGTGCGAAGTAGTATGGTGCAGCAGTTACTGCGTGGTCTTCCGCTTTCAGTTGGAGTTGGAATTCGGTCAAAATTATTACCGTTTATGTCTAAGGCTTACTTTTTTTGGGTTATCTTTAACTGTTTTGACCGACTAATTATTGATTGCAATTGGATTTAGGATAAACGTCAGATTATGAAGGCGGATTAGTATTGTGCTGTGTTGATGTTAGGAAATGGCTAGCACGGTTGACGGTGCGGTCATGGTGTTCGGTATTTTTTGTGTCGTACTGCAATGGAAATTGTTTATGGCGCTGAGGTAGAGTACCATCCCCCGGTAAACCATCAGTCATTTAAGTCCAGTTGCAGTTTAATGTGATCAAAATATAAATCGAAATTATGGTAGAAGTGGCCAGGGGGGGGGGGGGGTTGCTTATTTTGAGAATTTGGATTTAGTTAGGATTTGATTAAGTTTTTAGTCGTTATAGGTAGCGTATCACATACAGGAAGTGGAGAGAAGGGGAGAACGCGTTGAAGTTGTAGAAGTAGATAAATGTTTTATATTTGTATATTCAATATTTATTGTTGTATTCTGGATGGGGAAGCTATGCGGTATAATGTTGAATTTTATAATTGAATTGCGCGTGGAAAGCTTGAGGTTGTTACTATTATAATATGTTGTTCTTTTGACGTCTAATATGTGTTTTTATTAATTTAACAGGCTTCGGAGGGTACCGCCACGATTAGAACCCGAAAGTTCATGACAAATCGGCTTTTAGCCCGAAGACAGATGGTTGTCGACGTTCTCCACCCAGGCAGAGCCAGTTTGTCAAAAGTGGAAATCAGAGAAAAGTTAGCAAAATTGTACAAGACTACTCCTGACGTAGTTTTTGGATTCGGTTTCAAAACTGCGTTTGGTGGTGGAAGATCCAGTGGTTTTGCCCTAATCTATGATTCCTTAGATTTAGCGAAGAAATTCGAGCCCAAATACCGCCTTCAAAGGGTAAGTCCTAATTTTTGCCCTTCAAGAGTCAGTTACTGCACTGTTAGATTTGGTAATGTTGGCGTGGAAATTACGTATATGACTGGGATCTCAGAATCAGAATTTGAAATGTATGGTTGTTATATATTATAGCACGGTCTCTATGAACGAGGCAAGACCACCAGTAAGCAACGTAAGGAAAGAAAGAACAGAATGAAGAAGGTTCGGGGAACCAAGAAAGCCAAAGTAGGACAAGCTGGAAAGAAGGTAATTTATATAACGTCTTTGAGTTTTTTTCATGCTAAACCTAGATCCTTTAAGGCCATAATTGTACTTATATGTAATCCTAAACAAGCTTATGTGATCCTCCATGAATTTTCCTATTTTATTGCATTTAATATGCAATTACAACTCGACGTTTTAACTAGCTGTGCACTATGAGTAATTTGTCTTTTTTTCTATTTCAGTAAACACCTCGAAGCAGCGGCCCGATTTTGATTTATTAGCATTCCCAACTTCCTGGATTCGTTCTATTTCAATTCTATTCTTGATTTGTACTGACTCACGAATAAGGTGAATAAATGGATTCGGTCGTTGAGAATTGTTTCTAAAGCCTCATGTGTTTACGAGTACAAGTCGTTCTGTTCGAGTCATTTGCATTACTTACATAATGAAATTATTTTGATTCATCATATGCCTGGGTATTATGCGCACTCAAGAGTTTTTGAGTTGACAAAGTACATAACTGCAAAAGGAAAGAAGACTTGTGGTTTTTAGAAACCTCAGTTTATACTTTATTTTATTCTGATTAATGTAGCTTAAACATTTTAATTTTAACTGTCATTACATTACACCAACATTTTCAAAAATGCTTTGCAATTCGTTTCAATCATTCAACGTAAACATGAATTTTATCTTAAGAATTATGTTTAATACCGATATTGGAATTAATTAACAGTATCCGTATTACATTACATACCTTATTCAAGCTAATTTATATTTCAAAATGCTGCAACATTGCATTATATCTTAATCGTTCTCGTACATCGTCTAAGTACATAATTAACCTTCCAATGATTATTATTTGCGTTTCATTCATGACTTCATCAAACGTGACCATTTTGGCTAAGTATATAACAAGTTCTGCTATGCTTTTTTTTCAAAATCCTGATTTTATTAGAAAACATACCCTGAACAAATAATTTGTTAGCACTACGCAGTTACTCGGTTATAATGCTGTATCGTTGGAGTTTGTATTCACATTTATATGTAATTTAAATAATAACCAAGGTTATTATTTAAATACTTTTACTATGATTTAAGACCAAGAATATTAGTGATTATTATTTGTGTATTCAAAATCGATATATAGCGGTATCATATCATTATCGGTTTTACATACACAGGTAGTGCAATTTAAAAGTATAGTTTATTCAGTAGCCTACATTGTGTTTCCGGAGTTTACTTATTGCATACTTATTTTAAAATTAATTGTAGCATGCACTCCATAATCCAATCGCATTATTCCATTCGTTGTTCTTGCACACAGGAAGCACAGATGTAGATTAAATTCCGGAATAGGACAAACAATAATTTATATACCTACTAAATATTGTACATGATGGGTTAACAACCTTTCTAAATATATAAAGGGTATAATATACATAACTACATAATTGTATTAATTATTTATGTACTGTCTTAGCTTTCTGTACTCGTCAGACATGAGTTACGTAACAATATTCAAGGTAAAAGAAAGTTTTTTGTGCCTATAATCACCTGTTTAATACTTACAATTAGTAATTTTTACATTCTAGTTCCTTGTCAAACTATGATTACTTGTAGCTGCTTAGAAAGAAAATAGCTTTTAGTTGCTATTTGGAAAACGTTGACAACATTCAAAAATTTTGTATTGAAAATATTTTTGGAATTGAGAAGATGGGGAACTGGGCCTTTAATCGCTCCTATGAGTCCTTATTTACACAGCTGTACATATACAATAACACAATTAAATACTTTCTATAAGTTTCCATTAATATACGTCTATCATATATATGCACCAGTGAGATGGGTCATGAAATGAACGAATATAATTAAAATACTACTGCCTTCGAATGGTCATGGTCTCTCAAGCTGAAGTTATCGAAACGACTATCAGTATAATGTGTTATTATATTATGCTGTATTTAGCACTGTATACTTTAAAGTTAGGTATTCATTTTATAATAAATTTGTGTTTAGCTACTAATGAATGATAAATAAAACTTTTTACACAAAAGCATTCATCCGGTTTCCGAGAGAACGGAGTCTAATGAATGTGATTAATTAGTGATTCATTTACTTAATCATTACTTACTTATATAAGCAGCTTATTCATGTTTCCTCGACGTAAAAAATCTACTCTGTAATTTACTGTAAGTACTTTGGAACACGTAATTAAGTAGGATTAATCCGATTAATTCTACCGTTAATATAATATAGGAGGTACTTAATTAAAATTAGTTAACTAATTTATAAATATTTGTATTCATTATCATTATAATTGGTAATTTTTTTAAAATTTTTTCCCCTAAATCGTGACATGAATTCTATTATGCCGAACACAATGAAGCGAAGGGAAACATTTCGGGGAATTCCGTCATTTTGTTTCGGTTTTTCAGAAGATGGCATGGTTGAATTCGGTTTGGTTGCGTTGGTTAGAGTTGGTGTTGGTATTGTAAAACTCTCTCTCTCTCACTAGTCGGATTATATTCGCCTATGTATTTTGGAGAAGCTATCATCTGTACATGTTGGGTAAGTATTCTGTAGGAAGGAATTTGAAGTTCAACACTTTTTTATGTCCGACACTAAACACCCTTACATTATTAAGTCGATTAAGTACTTAAGTCGTAAATAAGTAACCTACCTACCTACATGTATGTAATTTTGTAATGTTCATAAGTTTACTCCGTTGCTTTAGTTGTTTTGTGATATACTGGCTGTAATAATGGCTGGGTATGTAATTAATTATAGGTACAATCTATCTTGAGGATTCATTCGTTGGGGTATTTTGGACGTGGGAACTTTGTCACTGTCACAGTTTATTTTGTAATTTTTTGTCACGACCATAATTTTATTTTGTAAAAGGGATACCAGAAGAAGAGTTTAGTGAAGATTCATCCAGAAGAGATGGAGAACAGGAGATATATCTGTAAGTATAATGTCGATGTATCTGTCCCTTATAGCAGGCTATTTTTGTCCTTCCCTATAATATATTCTCTCTTTCTTGTACAGACAGCTCTCGTTTTTCACCATTCAATTTTCACAATGAAGACATTTTGTGTTTGTTTTTTCGTACAATACACTCTATACATCAATTGTTGAGTGAGTAAAAGTAAAAGTAACACATAGCTAGCGCTAGCACTAGCGATCTGGCCTAGTTCTATATTATTGAGATAAAAATTTGGACATGTCTCTTTCATTCTGAGTTTGTGTCTCACCACTTTTTTTTTGTTTTTTATTTTTTACTATGCGTACATATTTGTGTAGGACTGTCAATCGTAGTTTTGAAGCATAGCTTGGTATATATATATATATATGTATATACCTATTTATATGAGCGTCTATGGAGATTTCTTAAAGATGTCTTCTTTCGGTGGGACGCTCAGCTCACAACCAAGAACTCGCAACCCGTTTTTACTTTCGGTCTCTTTTAGGTCTACTACATAGAAGCAGCTCTATAGCACCCACCATCCGTTCCTGTCTAAACCAAAGGAGATAGATGAATCACATCACATTTCAATTTCTCACACTGGATAGAAAGCACAGGGAAATTATTGAGTAGTCAAATTCCGATTCCGGTAGCGATTTTCGGGTTACGGATTTTCACATAGGCAGAAGAGAAATGAGTTGATGAAGGGCGTTGAATGATGGTCTTCGTTTTAGGGGTTGGATTTGAATTCTTTGAGTTTGGATATTTGAATTTCCATCTATAGGATACATATAAAGGACTGCAGTCGTCCGATTCGGATTCGGATTGGTGTCGGTTTCCTCTTTCAATCCGACCTGCCGTCCTTTTCGTTTGTTTAGGTTTCGTTTCGACTTGGATTTGAAAATTACTTGATTCTGGCACTGGTAATCGTGTGGAATTTGGAGTTGGTCTGGTGGTAGTGGCGGAAGTTACGGTTACGATATAGATGAAAACCAAACTAATCGCTCCATAGGTTCATCCCTATATGTACATCTATGTAATTTAGGTAGGTATACTCTTTACAATCATATGCCATAGCCATAAATAATCCTGAATTGCTATATACATTATTACATTGTATATACAGCTGCATACCTAGGAATGAAGTATGAAGAGATTTTCATATTTGTATTTATAGCTATCTATGGAGGTAGGTACATATAATTACATGTATGTGTATATACATATACAATAAGAATAATATAATATAACAATGTACTGACATGTGCTGTTCACATGCACAACATCATATTTTATCTATTGTTGTTGAATGGAGGGTAAAGAGTAAAGATGAGGAAGAGCTCTGCCATTAGAAATGTCCACCAATCTGGAACAAAATGGGAACCACTCTGACGCTGAATGGCCGCCGTTTTATCTCCTGAAAGTAATACATACACACCCACAAAAAAACAAAGATTAATAAATACACTCGTCCCAGCTTCCGCCCTTATATCGTTATATTTTCTGCATACAGGTATTTTTATACGCTTCCGTCACCATACATTATGAGCTCCCTTTACGCCAAACTGGGCTTAGTTGAATTTAACTATTTTATCCGGTTGTTGCGGAGCTTTATACATACATACATACGGCAGGGTAGTAGAAAGCAGCTCACAATTAGTATTATATACGACATAAGCTTGTTAATTGCACATGTACACTGAGCCACAAGTCAAAATACTCATAAAGAGATAGCAATCGTGTCAGGGATAAAAACAAGAATAGCTTTTTAATCTAATAAGGAGCTCAGCTCAGGATCAGGATTTAATCTGAAGTCATTGTAGTACATTAGTAGTTTTGTTTGCAGAGATAAGTGTACCATGTACATGGTAATATTGATAAATTAGGAGTCGGAATTAGACTTACCATCGGAGACGTATACTTGTACAGTAGCGGGTTGCGTGTTGGAGGCTTTACAGGTGTAATTGCCCGCATGTTGATGACCAGCGGATGGAACGGTGAGTCTCGAATGTGTACGAATTCCCGGCTCTGTATGAACACTCACTCCTGAACCATAATTAACCATCTGGTTGTTGTGATACCAGTACAGGTACTGTGGCGACTGTTTCGGACTCTGACAAGAAAACGAAAGAAAAAGAAAACATGGGTCAATGTGTAAAAAAAAAGAATATATTGCATATGCATACATGTATTCATTTGATTGAGTTGAGTCAGCTAGCTTGGCTTGACTTGGCGTTGGCATTGGCAGTGGCACTGATTCTCACGGAAGGAAAAAATACATCAATCATAATCCATGAATCCATGGAGTGCAGTCATCAGGACGAGAAAATCAGAGAATCAGAGTAGAGATGTATATATTAATACTACAAGCACGCAACTCCCTCAACTTGTGCTATGTAATCAAAATCAACCGCTACCACCGCTGCACATCTGTCTCCCCGGGAACAATCCCAATATTTCACTATTTTTGGAACTTTTGCAGCCCCATCAACTCAATCATTTCTAAAATTAAGTCACGAATCATCATAGCAAATCTATATCTACAGTCTACAGAAACACAACATCATATTTCATTCTATGTACATACTGTGTGTCCTTCCGTCCCTTTTATTTCACTTTTCAAACTCACACTCAAATTCTCAAATTCCACCCACAAAGATTATCACCTCTAGAAAAAGAGCCCAAAATCCGCGGCCCAAAAATCAAATTACCAAAATGTGTATATATATGCAGGTATATGTTTCCCTCAAAATCCTTAAAATACATAGTTTGTCATAACACAAATCACAATAAGGCATCTTATCCCAGCCTAGGTTCTAAATCCCCCTAAAAAATAATAGGACGATGACCTATACTTATAAGCTACTGCTGCCATATATCATTCTCAAAGTGATTTGCTGCTTCTGCTACTGCGATGTACTTGTACTTTTACAGAAACTATGGCACTGGACTCGGCTTCCTTGGTGTTGCTATGTTACTAGACTAACTGCGAGCGAAAAACCAAGAGCCGAAGCTAAAACCAAGACAAAATCCAACGCCAATGCAATCCTAACCCAATGACATGGAAAACACAGGCAGATTATTCTAAAGAAGGGAAAAAATAATGTGATTTTTTTTCCTTCAGGATAACAATATAATTTTTTTTTGTTCTCAAAAAATACAAATATTTCTTCGTAACAGCTAGGAACAGAATGCTGTGCGATGTAACCTAACACAATAACATATGGAACGGGAACAAAATGATACAGAAAATACCGAGCGAAAGTGATATCCTGATAACTGTATCTGTATCATTGATTTTCGGACAGTACGCCCCTGGATAGTTTCTCGATGTCCCGTCCCCGTTCAGACAAACACAAGAAACAAAAATACACCGACGGCGCCAAAGGGATAAGCAACACTGCTACCACGTATTACATAAGCCACACTCAGCGTCTCGAAAAGTCAACTTTAATTCCTTTATTTTGCATCAATTTCTGGGTTGGTTCATGTCTGATGGGAAAATTTCGGAGAAAACTGTCTGGGGAGAAACCGACCAGCTTCCATTGCCATAGCATTACATATGTTGTCAAATAGAATCTGGGTGAAGCCAAATTTTGCCTTGAGTCCTTATTCGAAAAAGTCGTATTGGTATAGTACTCTTTTTACTGTTTGTTTTTCAAACTAAGTGTACGTATACACACATAAGTTGAGAATTCACATCGGCCAAGTATCTATCTACAATCTTGCAAAACAAAACTAGCCCAAAAAGACTTAAGCAACAACCCACGCTCAAGAAAAGTTTTTTTTTGTTTTTTTTGGGGGAAAAGAGGAAAATATCTAAGAAATTCCCACTCAACTCAACTAAAATAATCTTCCAGTGATTTGTGCAAATACATTTACTTTTATTACATCGTCCTGTCGTCGTTTTCGTTATTTCGTTCTCCTTTCGTCCCTATTCAAGACTCAAGACGATTTCAGCTTTCTTTTAGTCTCTTGTGAACTCTATCATCCTATGCCCAAAATGTTCCCGTCCTCTCACTTGCATTCGAATTGAGAGCATTCAGTCCTACTCCCTCCTATTCGTATTCGCATTCACATTCGTATTATTATTTGCTATAATAATAAAATATATTATATCTAACTAGGTACCTACTAAGGAATGTGCTGCCGCTGGGAACATGGGAGCATAAGAACTTAAGAACCTCACAGCAGTAACGGCAGCGAACATCAGAGAGAAATTCGAATTTCGGATTCAAAATGTTGAATGTTAAATTCTTCTTGACGCTCTTTCGCTGTTTGTTTGACTATGTACATGTACATACAGATATATTTTATTGAACACAAGTTGGGCTCTAGTGTGGACGCTGTATGTAGGAAAAGTGCTTTTTCATACACATATAAACAGTGCAATCGCAATCGCAATGCAAATGCCAATAACATGGGTAATAATTTGCATTCTAGGCAGTGAGACAAACTGCTACTAGTAACTTCTATGACGACACGCGGGCTGGAGGCCGAAGCGACTGACTGCCGACCGAACCGAAAGCTGAGGCTGAAAATGCTGACTCTCACTATTTTCCCGTTGTTGTTGACAACAGTAAGGAGCCGGTCGTCATAAACATGTCAATGAAATTGCACTCTACTTCCATGCACATCCACTCGTATGCATACACGCTCAGCTCTCCTTTTTATTTATAAATTCATCCGGCTATATCCTCTTCAGTACTCTAGATTTCGAGTGCCCTTATTCCCAAGTACAGTGTGGACCAGTACCAGTACCACGGCTAGGATTTCTACTTCTGTCTACACATCCTCAATCCATACTAGATGCAAATGCAGTATGCAGTGCATGAACTAAAGAGCAACGTCCAGCGTTGATCGTGGCTGTACGCTTTCATCATATCTCATCTGTAGATATAGATAGTTGAATATGAATATTTAATTGCTTTCCATCTTCATCTCATTTCTTGCCGCTGTTCCAACACCAACACGCCCCCTTCTTTCTTACCATGCTAGTACATACATGCGAATCAGCCAAACTGAAATGGGAAATCAACGAAATCGGAATGAATGGCACTACTTTGCTTTACCACTACCTTATTGCACTCGCACACTGTACATTTTGTACATAGGTACGCACATATTTGTTCGCTGCCGTTTCAATACTACCATAACACCCAACAACAAACATGGATGAAAAAACACGAGGCGCTGACAGAACCGAAAATGAAATCACGGATGGACTGACGAGACGAGGAAGCCAATGCGTGTCACTGACACCCACAATGCCCATGTCATTTCCTGGTGCGGTTTTTAAACGCAGGTATTTATGATTTGAAATCAACTTACCATGTCATTTGATTGTCTAGCCTATCCACACAAGAAACCCTATCCGACATTTCTTTCGTATGGGTAAATGAATTGGCAATTGGCTAATGCTGGTGCTTGTGGTGCTACATGCATACGTACGCACCAGATGTAACAAACCTACCGCAAATCTCCAGTTAGACTCTCCAGATGCTACCCCTGAATTGAATGGAACAAGGGATGTCAAAATGGTAAAAATGGTAAAAGTTCAGTGACGAACGTGAGATGTGCGGTAAATACTTGGTATAGGTATTTTTCACAGGTTTAAAGTGCCAGGATCCAGTGAAGGTAGGTACAGGTAGATTTGTATACCTAGACAGGCACTTTTTCTCTCTACTGCTAAAGTCTGTGAGTGATTCCATCAATTTCTGTTTACAGTTTGCGATAACGCTGAGGTTGGGAACAGAAGGAGAATTCAGAAGTTCAGGACACGACCGCGATCACGATCAGTGTCAGAAGAACTGATAACTGAGCTGAGCTATTTACAAGTCAAAAGTCGACGTCGGCATTGGGAAAGCGAGAGTGGGATTCTCAAAGCCGTATTTTCTCAATCCATTTTCTACTTTACGATTATTTCTATTTTTGACTTTTTTTTCTTCGTTTGTTCCCGGTGCTACGGCCCTACCTAAGGTGCCTTAGCCGTACCCGTACTGATACAGATTACACAAAAAGGAGTTGACTCGGTAACAGTTTTGCTTGTACCATCACATTACAGATTAGAGTGCACATACCAGTACCAGTACCAGTCGCAGTTCCGTAAAAGAGAGCAGAATGTCAAGAATTCAATCAGCTTGTAAAGTGTGCCAATAAACAAAGAACTAAACTACTGAACATGACAGACGACAGAAATATTTCCATCCTAAATCACTTGGGATGCTTTTCTATTTGTTTTAGAACGTCAGCATTAGATTGGATTGAACTATTGAACTACTGAGCTATGGAAAGAGCCCGTGCATATCCCCCCTATCAAGATGAACTGAAAGTTGTAGGGACGCTAAGTTATTTAACCTTTAATAGGGGAGTAGGTGACAGCGAGAGATCAACAATATCAAGATCAAGCATGTTTATATTTTCCTTCACTGTCGATTGTCATCTCTTTCCGATTTTTTCTTTCACTCTGAAAGACGATTGACAAGTTAACAGTTCAACTCTGTACTTCAAGTTGTTCTACTTCTACTAGGTACTTTCACAATCGAACATGATAAACTGACACAACATCATTCTTGTCGCTTTGATGTGTTTTCGAGTCGTAGTTGTAAGTCCAAAACAACCTGAAAATAAATAATACTTCCATCCTCGACTTTTCTCTTGTGGAGCCTTGAACCAGTGTGGCAGTCCAATTAAATTAGAAATTTAAACAACACCGATGAATTTGAAACGTCAACGCTTTCCACCCACTCAATATTTATAAATAATTTTCAAAAACGGTTCTTGTGAAAACTACTTACATATGTATACCATGTAATCCTATTGTGAAACGTGCTAAAATTTAAATACATCAATTGCAGCACTACAGTTCTCAGTAATTACTGATAACTACAAACTAAGCCTAATGAAAGATCAGAAGTTATTAGTAGAAACTGGTCGGTCTTTTTCCTACACGTTTTTGAAGTGCATAATAACATTATAAAATACACTGAGCCTAATACCCTTCCTGTTTTCTGCATGCGTAGGTGGGTAGTTCCGCTACAAGTACTGTTCTCGTGAATCTTTCCAATGAATATGATTTCTAGACTGTAGATCATGAATTAATTTTGAGCATTCAGTCGGAATAATAATAATAGAGAACTGAGATGCGTACACGAGGGTATCTAGTGCTTTGGCATGTGTGCTTTTATAGAGGTACATATACATTACGTAGTAAATTCGAGAATCAGAGTAAATCACAAGTTAACCCAAGCCTATTGAAATTGAAAATCTAAACTAAAAGGCATCTATAAGCACGAGTTCCTTACGACGTATAGTAGCTATTGCTCTATATGTCTATGACATGGACATTCTGCCCTGGCCCGGCATCCTCTAATGAAATTATCTGCTTGCAAAACAGGAAAACTAAACTTGGCCAACGGCAAGTTCATAGCTCATCATTTATACAGACACACTTGTAGTAACTCATGTTTGCGAAAGAGATTCTGCATGAATGAAGGAGTGACTGCATGGATGGAACGGGGAATTCAAAACATGCTTGAGCCCACAGTACGTAGAGTAGAACAACATGGCATAACATTTCATAACACGACGTGAAAGTTAAAACAAAACTGAAGTACTGCGAGGGCCTAGGGTATTAGAAGGGATTCTGTATCTAATTTGCTCATCCGCTATCTGTACTTTGTACTGTACACATCTAGGCCATCTCCGTTCAAAATAAAACCTCCAGAGTTTATCTTTCTCAGCAATTACCCGAAACTGCGTATCCTATCACTAACAGGGGATATTTTTCATGCTCATACGTCCAGCTCCAGCTACAAAGGAGGTAGAGGAAGAGACGGAAATGATACAATTATTATTAATAATCACAACGGCTCACTTGTTTGCTGAATAATTTAAGTCAACATTGCCCAACTGAATTTTTGCCATGTTTATTTTACTTCGCTGCTTCGTGCTGAAACGGTGGAAGGTGTTTAGACAGTACAGATTGCAAAGCAATATAATATTTGTTTACCCTATCTTTTCAAATTTAATCTTTTATTCCGCATTCAAATATTTCCCAGAATATCCGAATCTTCCACCGTGATTTACATTTTAAATTTGAAAATCTGAATTGATCCGGCATTTAACATTATCAATTTAGCTCACTGTTCCAGTTAATACCCTCGTTCACTTTCAGTACAGAGAAAGGCTGTGACTTGTCTCGTCTCTACACGCAGTGTGTATCACTTGTCAGTAGAAACTGCTTTATTTTTACTTTTTTTACGCCGAAGATCTGGTTGGAGTCACCCTCGAGACCATAAGATTAAAAAAGACTAGAGACTAGAGGTAATTCCCAACTAAAAGTACAAGGGAACCGTAGTTCCGTAGATCAATGTGTACGAAAACAACTAGTGAAAAGGTGTTTTTCCTCCTTCTGCACAAGAGAAACAAAAGAGACAATAATATACCTATTTTTAGAAAAACTGTGCACAAAGAGAGAGAATCCCTACGACCATTTTACCACCAATGAAACTACAACACTATACATACTCAGGCAGATAGCCACAAAGAGAACGACTATGTAATGGATGAGGGATGCTGAAGCCGAAAAGTTATTACATTTTTCTCTACCCAACTGAAACTACATACGGGTAAGGTAGCTGCGTAGCCTATAGTTACCTAGCCTATCAAGAAGTTTACTTATACTGTGTAGCTATAAGAGGAAAGAGCAAGAGCAAGAGCAAGAATAAGAGATAACAGATGACGATGACGATCTAAATCCAAAACTCCCCTTTCTCCACGTTATTTTTACCACCAACCAGAACTTTACACATATTCCCATAGCTTACGCAGTCACAACCAACTTCGGTTTACACGTGGTGGTTCCCTTGGTTCTTCGGCTTCCATATATCTACCTACCTACGTACATACCAGCACTATAGGACTAGAGCTTCTGCCCAATTTAGGTAAGTATAACGATCAGTAAACGTGACTGGGTATGTAAGTATAGCCATTTAGATTATATCGTATGTATCTGTTCCGTAGTAAGCAAACAAAATACAGTTTAGTTTCGGAGTTTCGGACACATGGATCGGACAATACAATTTGTGGATTATACTTACATATGTGAGAACAGTGCACTGAGGACATTACTGTGGCAATGACGGATTAAATCGTGTGAATAATTTCTATGTTTTATGAACGGACTTTAGAAGTTACATCCATATAGGAACTATAACATTCAGCAAAGTTTTTCTGGGCGAACTGTCTTATACCACACACTGTACACTACATAATAAAATGGAAATGACAAAACCATATATCACTGCAGGAATTGCACAGCTTTCTATTCACACTAAATTATACAATTTTGTGAAAAGTGCAAGGCATACTAAGAGAAAAACTGAATTAAGTTTTACTATATTTAGTGAGAATTGATTTTGAAAAGCGGAAATAATGGCAGTTTCACAGTTGTGGTTTATAAACTACCTTTCTCTAAAGCCCTACGATGCAACGTTTTAATTGCCAGGAAATTGTACGCCTTTTATAGCTGTGAAACTATAGTATTGTATAAATGCTACTTAAATATTGACAGGTACCCAGTAATATGTATGTATATGGTATATGGTACCTAGTTTCTCAGCAATCAGTATGATTTTTGATAACGTTTCCATTTCCATTTTATATCGGAAGGCATTGGTGGCTCAAGATCAAACGTTGGAGAATCAGCTGCTCGTATGTATGTAAAGTCCATACATATGGATTTACTACGGTAATTTTCTGCATACAAACATAGTACATACAACTCACTCCAGATCCAGATGAAGACTGCAAACGCGAGACTGCTCGCTGTTATCCATTAAACTGGATTAGGTTTTCAAAGAGGATTTCCGATTTGGTCCGATCTCGGATTCCCATTTCAATCGGCATCACATCACATAAAATCTCATTGATTCGGATTGGTCAGGAGCGTCATGGGCAGTCAGTATGCACTTTAAAATTATGAGAACCTTTATAGAATTGAGAACTGAGAGCTCTCATCTTGTCAGAGTGAAATATGAACCCGGCCCACTGAGTAATTGAGAAATGCAATAACACTGAGTGAGTGTTCGCAAAAGAAAAGATAAAAGTATGATGAATTCTCATTGAACTGTTGAACTGTGTGTTTGGAAAGCAGAAACGAGAGTGCTACATAATATTTGTCCGCTACACAAGTATCACAAAAGGCCAGGCAATATCTACGACCCCTATAATTCATTTACTCCCACATGCGCATGCATTTGCCTCAAGACTTTTGGAAAAATTTCAAAATTTATTGTAAAAATCTCCATCGCCCAAAACAATGCAGTATCAGTTATCAGTATTTCACATATGTATTTACCTAAAGAAAACACGACGCATAGGAGTGGCACACATAAGGTCAAAAAAGAAAGGTCAACTTTGTAATACTGACCTATAACTTTAGCTTCTGTCCAGGTAGGTAGCTTTAAGGTTTAAAGTTTTGAAGGTATTGCTGGGAGCATCTGTGGAAAGTGTTTACATAAGTACTAGTAGGGGTAAAAAAAACACCGACAAAGTTGAAAGGAAAGGGAAGGAAAGTAGACGGAAACGGAGTTAACCGTAGAAAAAAGTGAAGCGGGTTCGTCTGCTCCATTTTTGCTTCCCTTTTTGTACAGATATTTGTGGATGTAGTGGTTTAGTTTGGGTGGGTGGGTGACTGGAACTGGGACTGGAGTCGCTGGAGCTGCGGTAATGTGAATGTGATGGAAGGAACCATGAAATCGTCATTGATATTCCAGTCAAGAATGCTCAAACTATGCAAAACCAAAACCAACTTTCTTTAAGCCTTTAGGCCCAATTACTTTTTTCTCTTGAGTCCTGAGCTTCATGCCAACTCTCATACATCCATAACATAGCATGACATTGCATTGCATAGCATAACTAAAACTATTCAGCAAGACACACACAGGACGGGGACCACAATCACAATCCCTCAAAACTAAACCAAACCAACTCAACCATTCCTTCAACTCATTCCTGGACCCCTCCGCCAGCGTTTACCCACCCCATATGCACAGATTCTACATCTCCTACGTACCTCCAGGCACCTCCACATCCATCCGTACGTGTAGACCCCATCACAATGAGTAGGTAGGCACTTATCTTCCCTTTCTTCGTCTTTTCCTGGGACTAACCCCCTTGGGTTCCCCTCCACTTTCTTCCATGTACATCCGTGACCAAATATGTATAGTTTAATACCACAGCAACAATCACACAAACCACAAAATTCAAGTCAGTTGTCGGTTATTAGTCTCTGGATATTTTCTGAGCTGGAATCCTGATTTCCTTCCTTTTTATTTCAATGCTTTCTCTGCTTTCTTTCGTCGTCAAGTTACATATACGTCTGTGTACAAGATAGGCTACTCGCCCAACGACAAACCAGCGAAAGTATCTATACACGTGTCCATGTAGTATGTAGTGCGTACGTGTAGGTTGGGGGTAATTTCCTTTAAAGCCGCAAGTTACCTACCTACGTTACTCTACAAGCAGAGAGCATTTTTTACTATTTAGGTCCAACATTCCAAGCCATGTCTGTCATTTTAAATAAAGCTTTATGTATTTGTGCTTCAGAGTCTTGTAAATTGTAACTAGTTTCTTTATTTTCCTATTTTAGTTTTCTTATTTGTATATACTAGAGCTAAGCCCAGAGGAAAGACCCACGGCCCAGGAAGGCTTCCATGAAATTCGAATAATAATAGAAGCTACAGTAGCAACACAACAACAACAACAGTTTCCGCCCAAGAATTCCAATCGTATCTTTACGACACAAATGTACCCAGTTGGACTCCCCAGCCCCTCTAAGGTATCACTAGTCCCTATCGCTATTCCTGTCCCAATTGTACCTTTGTATTTACAACATTTCCCATTTTCTTAATGCACTTTAGATTTACAGAAGCATATACCGTAAATCCTCTAATAGAACGCCCGCGCACTATTCCATTCAGCCCCTCGGACCCCCGCGTACAATTAGAGACCC
>JAQFZC010004046.1:0-17063 GCA_034695205.1 Dicyrtoma fusca | reverse complement strand
AATTAGTCTATAGTAATAGATTTTCGGGGAACGACTGATCTGCCTAGCGAACCAAGAAGGCGAAGCCTTCTTGTTATGGCATAATAATTGTACGGTCCCAAAGACAAAGGCCCTTCATCATGTTGAAGCAATAAACAGAGTGTAGACTGCAGACATTATGCACAAGGAAATAGAATGTATAAAAAGGTAAAGGTAGAGGTAAGGTTGGCTGTGCTGTGTAGGTTAAGACATAAGAATAAGTATTTCTCTTAGAAGGATGCCGGGTGGTGCAGAAGGCATCTTCTTGGTGAAGGTTTCTTCTTCTTTTTACTTTTTTTTCCATTTAAGTTTTTTCCCTCTTGTTACTGTGCTGGGTTCTACTTCTACTTGTGGGTGCTATCTTTCTTATCTGTGTGATCTGGAAACTACACGGATTATTTTCTCACTCTTTACTTTTATGGCATGAGCTCATCCTGTAAGATTGCCAGTCTATTTCATGACATTATTGTCTTTTTTTAGCAGTATACAGTTGAATTTTATTTCTTACCACTTTCGCGTTTATATTTCTTCCTTTCTTTTCCTTCTCCTTCTTCTTAGTTCAATTTTTTTCCCTCTTCTTTTAGTTTCAACTTCTATTTTGAACGTCAGGTCCTTTTCTTCTCTATTTCTTCTCCTCCTTCCCAGCTTTTGTATCTTTCAGCTATATACTACTCTGGTTCTTTCTATTTTTTTTGGACTTTTTCTTTTTCTTGGCAATGTCCCGTGGAAACGTAAATGGTCATTCCTTGGTAAGTATCAAAATGACAACAATTTTTAGGTTTTTACTTTTTTATTCCTACACTATTACACATTTCATCGTCTTTGTGCCTTCTGACTGCGGATTGGATTGGATGGTGCATGTGCATTGTGTGGTATAATTCATACGCGTACAAGTACGACGCAATTTCATACAGATAGCTGTAGCGTTACAAAAGAAGCAAAATGAGCTAAAAACAAAAGGGCAAATCAGCAGTAGGTACATACGTTTATAGAAGTATTTATATTATTTTACATTTTCAAACATGAGAAATTCTGTTTTACACAGTATTGTACGACAGTTTTTATCTTGTGTGTAAAAAACCTTGTTTTGCCCACTTCAACGAAACGCACGTACAATGGTGCTTTGTATGCTATGGGGTTTTTCCCTAGATGCAGTCTGAAGGATTTGGAAGCCTGCCATTTTGCTTCTTCATTAATGACAAGTAGGTTAGGGAAAGCACGTAATTTGGTCGAAGTTTATACCGTCGCCCTTTCTATCCACATAGAATTAATACGTACCAGGGACCCACTACATCCAAAATGCAGAAATTTACTTGGGCAATGTTAATATTATGTAACCTACATTATATAAATTTTTTTGTTCCTCCTAGTTGAGCACATTAAATTTTCCCTTTTATCTCTTTTTCTCCGAAAGCAAAAAAAAAAATCTGACTGCCTTTGCCTTTTCCTTGTGCTTTTTCATTTCGTTTTGTTTGGTTTGGTTTGGCTCCTTGGCTTGGCTTCCTTCTGCCTTGGCCACACAGGATTTTTGAGAGTTGAAAAAATATAGATATTAGGTTACGTAGACATTGGGAATTCTATGATTGTACTCTGTATACATTATTAGGACGACTTCACTATACTACAAGACCCAGACCGCACCACGGCACCACATGAAATATGTAAGTCTACCAGTCAACTATAATTCCGTACTCCGTCCCACGATCGTATTCTTATGCTATATATTATACTGGCAGAAAGAGAGAGAGAGAGAGAGAGAGAAACGGACAGAGTAGTTAGACATGTGCCAAGAATATAAAATATGGTCTAGAGATTTTCAGATTGCAAATCTTGACTCAATTTGCTATTTCAAATTTGCAATTGGTCCATGTGAGTGGAGAGTACAATAAGAATGAGACAAGCGACCAAGCGAGGTCTTGTAGTCAGTGGCCACAAAGTGACTTGACTTTTCATGTCTGCCTTCTGTGGAGTAGATACATACTTTTCACTCAGTCCTCCTCACATACGAAGGGGCCTTTTCAATGTAGCGTCAGTCCAATGGGGTTACAAGTTGTACACAGTACAGTGCTTTCTAAAAAAACCAAAATTATTTGGTGTGCAGATTGTAAGTTCAAAACAAGGGTGCTTCCTCAGGCTGTTAAATAGGAAACTAGGTAAGTCTTTAAAAAATGTTTAAGAACACACTATTTAGATAATTTTTGTAATATTTTTTTCCTACTGACAAGTATTTGTATGACGTAACATTTGAAAGGCTCCCAAACACGCCAACACACTACGTCGACCGCTATTTTACTCGATATACATTTTTTTCCATTCTGATTGTACTAGTAAACCATGCATGCATGGCTGCCTTAGTTGACGTTTTTGTAAGTCTTGGTCGACATTCACTTCGTATCGTCAAGTCAAGATGTAGTAGTAGTAGTGTTAGTAGTGGTGGATTCAGAGTCTATGTTATGCATTGGAAAGGACATTTATGTATATGCATGGCTGGAGAGAGCGCTAACAACAATCAGTTCCTTCATGTGGCATCCAAAGGCTCTGTCCATAAATTACGACTGCACCTTTTACATTTTGGACCGTCATTGCACCTTTCTTTCTTGCACTGACTTCCCTCCCTCTCCTGTGTTAGCAGATCGAGGTACTTTATGGATGCATCCAAGGGAACTCGGATTCCGACTCCATCTCTCCATGCCCATGGAAGAATTGAGGCGAGAAAGGAAAAAGATGACAAGTAGTCAGATGGAAAGAAAAGTACGGACTAGCAGCACTACACGTACAGTCAAGTTGAACATTTCTACTTGGCCATGCCACCGAGACTGAATGAAATTTGCTTTTTAAAATTCCATTTCTTGTCCATGTCGGGCGGAAGTGAGCCAAAGTGCATGACACTTTTTAGCTCTATAGTTTATTTATGGCACGTAATAATATTTTCCCTTCTGTACCTCCTGGGTGGTCCCTATCATCTCTAAAGGCTTTTCTAATTCACACTCCCTCAACCCGCTCACCAACAAACCCAACGAGGGAGTTGAAAGAGAGAAAAAATATACAGATAGTACTCTACACCCTTAGCTATGTACATTCCATCCAATAATATACCGTACAATATGCACCGTTACCATTACTAAGACAAAGCAAACGAGAATAATTTTTCTTTGAAAAACACTTTAGTAGAAACCTACGTGCATAAAATCAAAGCTGAAAAAGTGATATAGGTAAGGTCCCTTTGTACCTTAGTATACATGAAGGCACTCTGAATCGAGGTAAACTGAAATACGGAAACGGCTAATCAAAATTTGAATAAAAATATTTGTATCTACGAACCAATTCAATCAATCACTACGGAAACGTCTGCCTGGATACGCGTATTTATACCGCTTGAATTGTGAACTACCAAATACCATTAAAAAATATAAGTCGCAATTTTCCCCCCGAAGTATTTGTGTCTTCTATACAGAATTTTATTTTTATTTGAACGCTCACATATTTTACGTCCTTGTAGGTTTGAAGCTCCGGGAAATTGGTGTTTTTTCAAACGGCGCAATAAAAAAAGAGAAAGAAGAGACACGAGCTCAAGTATTGAGTTACATAAAACAAAAATATAAAATAAAATAAAATAAAGGTGAAGCTCCCTCATCGGAAGTGCAGACTGACTGAAGGTGGGATGGGAATTTTATGATTTTAAAATCATACAAGTGATCACTCCACTCCACTCGTCTCTGCACTCCCGCAACTCCTTTTACCCTCCCAAAATCCATCGTTACTTTCCCAGAAAATACAACAACATCACCTCCTACTCACAATACAACAAAATCCATTCCAGCTCACCCAAAAGAATTGAAATACAAGAATGGAAGTCAGGCAGGTAGCCGTAACTAAAGAGATAGAACATATTCCCCTCTCGTACACAAAGTCGTTCAGAGAAGTCAGAGATACAAGACACCATGTGCTCAGGGGTCTTGCAACTGTGAAGTTATCAAAAATTTCGTTTTAAAAATATTGTTCTAAATAAATATTTGCTAAATACTATTTATACGACTTTCCCCCCAAAATAGCAAAAGATCATTAGGTAATATGTTTTCCAAAACAGTAACAAAATTGAAGTCTCTTTTAGAAAAGTGACAAACAATACAATTTACATGCTTTTTTGCCATTTACTTGTTTCTAGAAGACTTGTGTCTTTTTACGCCGTCATTTTGGCAAGACCCCTCTTTCTCTCCCCGCTTTCTTTCCCTTTTCTTCGAGTCAAGGAATGAAAATTCATCATAAGTTAGCGGCTATCTCCAGACACTCAGAGAGTTGTAAGGTGTAAGGTTCTATTAAGTTCTCAACTACACTCTATGTATAGGTACCTAACCTACGTGTTTGTCTGCATTTATAGGAAATGTTATGTAGTAACATCCTTCGTAAGTGGAGTGTCTGTAACACCGGGACATTTTTTTTTCGGGATAAAAAAATATAGGATAACTATGAACCGGTCCGAGACAAGTTAGGTTAGGAAAGATGAGAAAATTGCAAAAAGAGAGACTTTCCAAAGTGAAGGATAGAATGCGAAGGAAAAAAAATAATGATGTATATTTCCTAATATAGTTCCCCTATATGGTTTTATACTATCTAGAATGGGGAAGGGCATAGACTACGGCATTACTGAAGAAGCAAATCCGGAAGTTTTTGTAGTAGCCTGGCTCATGTAAATTCGTCTTTTATTCAGCTACTGAATGGGCTCGGCTCGTTGTGCAGCAGTTGAAAAGTTTTCAAAAGAGTTTTGAGGTTTGTAGCTACTTACAGGAAGCAAGTTTGCTTAAAAAACAGTTTTTGCATCTTTATACAGGATCACTGAAGAAAGTAACGACTTTTTACTTTCTCCTTTTCAAAAACGTCAAAGTGTGCTTTCTCCACCTTTGCCTCTTCCCTAACGATATCACTGTATGCACGGGAGCCATTCAGTGCGAATGTAATGTAATGCTAGGTTAGGTTGGGCGGTTGGTTGGTTGACTGGTTCTTCTGGTTCTGGTTCTTGGGCTGTATGTAGTTGTGTGGAGAAAAATGTGTGGAACTGTGGAGGAGCGTCTCTGTCTCTCTCTCTCTCTTCTCTTTGCGTGTCTGGAAGGTTGAAATGAGAGGAGAACGTCTCTTTTTCCATGCAGTTCAATAGGACAGAGATTTATAGCTTAGGAGCTTCACACTTTATCATAGATTTTCATATTGAAGTCTTACACTGTAATCTCATCCCATTTCTTTCTTTCCATGCAAATCCTTCTGGAGGCAATACTGCTAGCATTACTGCTGGTACTTTCAGTGGCAACTAACAGTGCAGTGCAATACTGTGCAATGCCCAAACTCCCACTTTCACTTTCTCTCCCACTTTCTCCTCAGGACTCTCCAGTAGTAGTGGCACGAAGTTTACACACATGTGTATAGGCAGAAGTCAAAGGAGTCAGCTAGAGCCCCGGGATCCTCCATCGTCACGACCAAAGGCTAATAATATCTATGTAAGAATGAGAATGACTTCCAAGAAAGCGCCCAATACTGAATACTCAACCAAACCAATGGAAAAAGCTTACACTTTAGACTCTACAAATATCCTATTTACATATGCATCTTCTTCACATCTATCTGTAGCGTTTTAGTAGCTTTATAGTATGTAGCTTTTATACCCTGCTTCTTGGCGAGAGTGCAAAAATGAGATACGTCTTACTTTCGAATCAAGTTAAAGGTGTTACGTAGTTATTTTTTTTAAAATGGTCACACTCCTCATGTTTCCCATTTTCAAAGTCAAGGTAGATAGCCCATTTTGAAACTGTTGGAAAACATGCACAAGTCTTGACAATATGTATATATATTTATATTTATGTACCTATATGCATGCCCAACTTCTCCTTGGGAACCAGAGTAGTGTCCTAGCTAGCTTTCTTTTGGATGCTTTTCCTTTGCTTTTTCTAGCTTTTCTCCCTGAATCTCATTGTATACATAGGTATAACAGATTGACATATATGTGGTATTATATGCTACAATTGTAAGTACCGTAATTCTAAGATTAGTTTCGCTAGTTTCTGTTCCTAAAATTGGGAAGCCTTGTGCCTTTGACTTGCTTATATGTAAGACCTTTGAAAGATTAGTTCGTGAAAAAGTATTATTATCTTTTAAAGCGACTATCCAACAAGATTGAATTCGATACAAAGACTGTCGTAAAGAAATTTATTTTTTAAATAGCAGTCTTTCCAGTATTTCAGATTCTATAAAAACTAACATTCATAAAAAAACCCATTTAAAGCGTCGGATTCTACATATAAGCTATAAAGAATTTCAATCACGAATTTTAGACCTAACACAACCACAAGATTTCAAAAAGATGTTACCATGTACACTTACTACTTTTATAAAAATTGCTGCTACTGATAAAGAAAAGTTAATTCGAAGCCCTATTTTAATTTACCCGATTTCAAATTTTGATCTAGCTCTATTGTGTAATGTCTTATGTAGCACTTATAACAAATTGACTAGAAGATTACAGATCTAAAGTTAATTTTGAGATATGTATTTTTTTAAATATTTTAAAAAATATTCAAGCTATTTTTTAAAATTAATGATTTGTATGCTAAAAACCGGAAACTGTTTGAGAGCCACCTCTAAAGGAACTAATTGGAGATTTACATTCCACTTCTAGGCAGTTGCCAGGACGGAAAGCATAAACTGAAGATGCAGATTTACAAAGTCTATCAATATATCATTTTATTATATTTAGGCCTATTCTCCCGACCATGAAGATGAAACCTAAAGCTAGGACAGAACAGTTAAATCTTTTTAGCTCGAGTCTCAACGAGAGAGCAGCAGAATGAAATGAAATGGTGATAGCCATGGAAATGGATATGGCTGGAAGTGGAAAGCAGAGCGGAAATACGTTGTTTCACTTGTGTTCTCTCTCTTTCTCTCTTTTTCTTTCTTCCTTTCTTTCTTTTTTTCTTTCTTTGGTCATGCATATCTACATGCGGTATACTAGGCTTTATGGAGAAGTAGACGATTTTCCAATTCAGATTCCATAATATTTATTTCGCGAAGATATTTGCGTGGGACATTTACATTTCATTCAACATTGAGCATTCAACATCTCACCACAGAGCATTTTCCCGTCATTCCTTCCTCCCATTGTTGTCCATCCCAAGCCGTCTAAGCTCTCCCGCTCCCCGCTTCTTATTGCCTTTAATATTATATTCACAATTCACACACAAAATTCACACAGACACCACAGACCGGTTAGACAGATAGACACCCACACAGAAGAAAGAAAAGGGGAAAAATATGAGCCAGTCAGACACGTACATGTAGCTAACCTAGTTATAGCCCGGATGTATCTCATGGTTAAACCATTGGATTTCTCCAGGCCCTGCCTACGGCAAGGGTTGCAAATTTAAAATGTACCTACCATACGCTTTCCACAACTCTTTATACTACAACTCGTCCTTATTGGTTCTTTTTAGCATGCTAGATCAATAATATTTATAAAATCTATAAATTAATGGGTAGGAGTTTAATTTCCCCATTGGTCACTTTGTATTTAATTTGTTTTTGAAGGACACTGCTGCACCAGTGATTTCACTACTGCTTATATACAAGATGCAAAGGTTGAATCCCACGTCTATCTCCCTTCCCTTTCCCTTACAGGGCTTTCTCTTCGCTTTCTCCATCTATCTTTACGAAGAGCAGATGTCATGAGGGAAGAGAAATTTACTTGTATGTAAGTCGATGCGCTGCGGTGCATTGTAAATCTGCACTAGTTATCTACTGTAATGTCATGTACCATCTAGCATGTCTATTTTAAACTGGACTGGATAGAGTCCATAGTTATAGGTAGGGACCCTTCCCACATATAATAATTGTGTATACCACATGAATCGAACGAAGGATGAAAGCAAAGCCAAGGCAGAAGTCACATTTCCTACATTTTCACTAAACTCTGAACATGGAAAAATAAGATTGGGATATAAATATATTTAGGCCATAGGTATGTACATATAGCTGGATTCTAGATTTGTCCGTACAACCGTACTAACTTGAAGTAATGTCAGAGAGCTCTCTCCATGAGTAGGTAGCCAGCCACTAGTCACATTCATGAAATACCAAATGCTGGATTTTCGATATTGCAAAAATGGCAAATTCATTTTTCCCACGACGGCCTCCCTCCCAACATTTTATTCCTCACACGTTGTTAGCCACTCGAATCAAAAAGAGTTCCTATATAAGTACGCACATTATGTAAGCATCTACTCACTCTCTCTCTCATCTTCATCCTCACTCTGGCAGATAGGATACAGACGGCGGGAGAGCACGTATCGATATTCATGTACAGAGAAAGGGAAAAATCAAATGTTTTATAGGATTCCCTTCACATACGTGTATACATACATACGGCCTTCACTACACCTACATTTCTACAAGTAGTGCAGAGAGTCTACCTAGGTCATCGTATCTCATACCATCACTCTTGTCGCTTGTCTACTTGCCGAAAGCTCACGTCTCTGACGTGAAAAATCTAGCTGTACTCGGTCTCTTGAAGTCACTTTGTGTGGGGGCGGTGCTAATGAAAATTTCAAGTGTCGCAAATAAATATGACACGTGATTGGGAGACCTTCTGCCTCTCTTTATTAAAATATTGTACGCTCGTCCAACTACATTATTATTAAAAATAAAGATGAACTTCACGCTGGCAGTCTCTGGACGCGATACCCATTTAGTCCCAACTCGGAATGCACAAAGGCACCCAATCACAAGGATTCCTTGGTTGGTCGGTTAAGAATGTTTAGATGTATATATCTATAAAATTTTCGTCTAGACGTGCTCACGAACTAGACAAAATGAACTTAATAGTTTTAAGCCGGAGAAAGTTTTGGAAATTGGGGCATTGATAACAATAAACATTGTAAATTAATTGATTTATTGGACGTCCTTGAAAATAGAAACAAACGGAATTGAGTTTTCTCAAAGTTATTAAACTAGTGGGCTGGAGATATGTACATTTGTATAGGTATGTACTTCACCGAAAACTTTGAGAAACTTTCAAACTTTCTCCCTTTTACCACATTAATATATATGTATACCTATACTAGGGTTTAGTGGATTTTAAAGCATGTACTGTGAAAGGAATTTGTTTTTACTTTCTCTTAAAAGTAATTTGTACGGAAGTAGTAAGCACAGTGTGAAGTTTCGTGGAATGATGATATACGAGATGCTGGAATTGCAGAATTTGTTTTTGAAAAATCTACGCATAATACTGTGAGCGATCAGCATTGAAGATGTGTGTGTGGATTCTGTCTTTGATTTTGTATTTTTGTACGATTCTAGGAAATGAATGAAAGGAATGATGGAGTTGTCTCACATGAAGAAAAAAATCTAATGAGAGGATGATGGAGTGAAAGAGCGTAAATGTAGTGGGTATTTATTTACTTAGGGTAAAAGAAAAGTAAAACTATGTAGATACATAAGTAGAAAAACATGTACATTCACAGTCCTAGTCCATTTGGTATGGGATACTTGAGTGAAAAATGACAGGGCTGGGATGTGTGTTGGATGTTGGATTTTACCGAAATGGATTTACTCTGTATCACCTCGTTATGTATGTCAATCCACTCTCTGTCTCTGTTTTTTTGTAGTTTTGTGGAACACTGCACATACATTTGTCGATACATTGGATCGGAGGTGGATCCTTGCAATTATTATGTCATAGAAAAGGATTTTGGAGGTGATTGTATCTTATTTCTGTTGTATTGAAAAGCTTAAATTTCGTCTTCTACACATTTTTAAATCATATTTTCTGGTTTTGGTATACCTACTTTGAAACGGTTAATTTCCTGCTATTATTATATTTTATTTTGAGCATGTTAAATTCAAGTTTTGCCCTTTGAAAAATGCTAGCAACATGTTTTGTCTCTTATTAATACTATTCAATTATACGTTTGACTTATTTACTTATTGAAGGCTTTCATATTTTGAAATGTACCATCACTATTTTCTAAAAGATCTATTTTCTGATAGCAGCATGTGGCGTTTTTAAAAACAAGTTGCCTTAACCCGAGTGGTAATGACGTCATAATTTACGCAAGGCCCCTTATATGTAGAACTAGGTATACTTATATACAGTATAGCCCTTTGCTTGAGAAAATCCAGAGATGTAGTTGCTGTAGTAAGGGGGAAAAATTAAATAAGCTTGTGAGTCTTTGCGTCCCTGTCCATACAGAATATAGATAGATAGTTGTGACTTTGAACCTCCGTAAAAATGATGTAATGGTTGATTTGGTCGTTTGCCAACAAGTTTACTTTTACTCTACAAAAGCTCCAGACAACCCGACGAGTTAAGGGAAGGCACACACACACACATACACATACAACATCATGATCATTTGAACTCTTCCAATTCATTCTCACTTAACTTATCGACAAAGACATGAGATTCGAAAAGCAAGTTGAGAAGTAGTAGCAAGCGATACATGAGTACATTCAATTTCTGAACAAATGATTCACTCTATCCTCCTTCCCAAACCTACATTTTTTCCCCTACTAACTCCAACTCGCTTCTCCTATCTCTTTCTCTCCCTCACACTACACACACACACAACTCCACTACAACACCAATCAAAACAGTCGCAAATAAATAGTGAGATAAAAAAATCCCTTCCAAGCTCCTTGGAATTTGAGAGGAAAAACGAATCGGCAAAACTGTAAAACAGTAAAGTCACAACACGTTTTTTGCTACAAGTAAATGACATTTCCAACTCGTTCTCATTTACTCCGTCATGTTAATCATCACTCAACTAGCTGCACAGGAAGAAAAAGCTTCCATTACAGGGAAGACCGAGCAGATAGGAGCTTTTGCCCCTTGCAAATCTATAATGAATAAATGATACTTTGGCACGTAGATAGATCCAGGCTCTAATTTAGTCTCGTTTTCATTCTCATCTTTTAGCAATTCGAATTCAAGATACTCGTCAATAGTTTATGTTCACAATTTTGAGGGAGATAACAGAGGGTGTTTGAGAGCAGCTGTTAATCGAAAATAATATGCAGAGAGTGCATAGTGGTTATAGTTACAGCAAGAGACAGCATATTCAGCACTGGGTTTTTGGTTTGACTTTGCAAGAGTTACTTTTGGTGCCATTACAAGATGCTCTTCCTTTAGTTTCTTTCCTTGGGGCCTTCTAACTATGAAGTCATGGGAAAGGTGTGGGAACTAGATTCTTCAATTTATTCGAAATATGCAAGTAATGGAGGGCCGGTCAAATAAGGCCGTCCGTCCGTCCGTAAATATCCGTCCCATTGCAATGGCCGCGTGGATTATTTTCCCTGCTCGGACTTTTTGCCCGGTTTTGGAGTATTTGCCCGGGCTGCCTTATTTTCCCGGCACTCCATTATAATCTTTTTGAAGTGTTTTTTTAAACAGCCTTTTGAGCTTTTTATACAGCGTGAATTTCACATGATTTACAGCTTTTCAAGAAATTTTAAGTTTCCGACTTGACACTGTTTGAACACTTTACAGATAACCCCGCTTCTGAATCAATTTTGTATCAAGCATTCCAAAAATGTATTTTTTTGTTTGAAAATGCTTACGATTGGAATTTTTCTATTTAGAACGACGTGTTCCTACGCAGTAATGTAATATTTGAAAAGCCCTTTGCTGACTGGATGTGTGTTTAGGCATATATTTTGCAGTGATATGGCATGTCCCTCTTGCAAAGGAAATACATAACTTACAAAACTAGAGCGCGTATCACTACTGCTAATGCTTCTTCCCACTAGACGAGTCGGTTAGTACTCGAGTACCTCACGCCGGATTGCCTCATAGAGCCCGTATGTGATTGCGTACATAACTACCTTACGTAGGTACATTAGTCCTGAAACGGGTCGAGATTTGCATCTGTACTGTGAATGTGAGAGCATGAAGCAGTAGTAGGCGCAAACCAAACCACTTACTTACTATTATAACTTGAACTTCCCATCTTCAATCACAATCATGGTATTATATTGATTTCCAAGAAAGGAAATGAAATGCATAAATTACACTTTAGACTCTCGACTCTACGTAGACCCAAATGAGGCTCCAACTAAACTCATCTGAAGCAAACCTTTTATAATATATGTAATACATATAGGCACGTATATGTATATCCCTGCATAAATAGACGGAGCAACGACGCAGAGAGTGTCTTGTAGTTTGGAGTTGAATAACTAAATGAAGATATTGTACTAAAGTTGGGGCACATGATGAGTAATTATTATAGCCATTACATTTAGCTTGACTCGAATCTTCCGTTCGATTTATGATTAAAGAGCTCTACTTACAAATCATGTGCATAGCTATTACATAGTACTATAGTATCTATGTATGGAATGGAGTACCGCATTGGGCATTATGGTATGGGTATAGCCCGTCTTTGCAGATGGATGCGTAGCTCCCATCCCATAGTTTCCCGTGTATAGCTCGTGTCGTGTCTATTTACCAACAGATCGGATGGTCTATCGCATTCCATGTGTAACATGAGACTGAAGAGACATGGGTTGGGAGCGACAGATAGGAGGCGCACATAGGGACTCCCGCCTTATAAATCCTTCCCTACTTTTGAATGTCTTCTATTTAACTTCCACTTTGGCATTGGCATACGCCTCACTGTATGCATAATGAATATTAAAATTTGCAAGTCTAATTGCTTTCATTTAATTATTATATGAACAACCCTATCTTATCGTATTTACTCGTAACGACCAACTACAGACAACTACACACACACATACACTTATTCCCTTCGCTCGTCGCTACTTCCTATTCCATTCCCATTCCCAATTCGTACATTTACTCTAATATATTGTATTTTCCCCATGCAGCCTCCCTTTCCAATCCCAATCTGCTCCAGATACGAACGAGTAATATTGTGGAGCATATAATATGTGAGCACACTTGAACATTTTTAGTAAGTAATTAAAAGTTGTTGGATCCCTGTGTTCCTCCTACAGTCTTACTATTACAGCGAAGATTGAGATTGAGATGTTTACCAGTCTGCTCCGTAAGGATTTATATATATATAGGAGGGAGCTTGTTAGAGGTAAATTCACAAATTAATTACTCTGTTCTACAAGCAATTGAGAGAAAGTACAACGTCCAGCTCACGTTTCTAATTCTAAATCACTTGTAGTATGGAGAAGGCATTATATTTCAGTAATAATGTACCTACCTGAACCATTTTGGAGAAATATATCTGTAGTTTATATAAATATATTTCGAATTTCGTGGCTTCATACTTTTTGGTGCATTTATACTTGTCGTTATCTTCAAATTTCAGGTTTGCCTAAAATTAAGCATGGTGCTTTTCCATTCTAAATACAGCCCGTGATAGAAAACGGATTTTAAAATCATGTAGGTATGTTGCTTCATTATCCCGTGAAAGGAGGATAATGAACCTTTAAGTATGACATAAAATAGGTTATGTGGGTGGATGGGGAAGTGACTGCGGCTGTCGATACTTTCATTGTAAATTTGAGTGGAAGAAACCATGTTTGAAGGTCTGGAAGTCTGTAAAGGTTGAAGACTAGACAAGTAAAGAGCAAAATAGAAGTACAGATGAGAATGAGAATGATATTCATCTGCGTGGGTGCTGTTGCGTCTGCATATTTTGAGCTGCATTCCTTTCCATTGGATAAATGTACCGCATTTTCTACATTAGTGCTCCCAGCTTACAATTTTAGACCCGCGCACTATTACAGACCCTTCCAATAATGCAGGAAATACATACGGCACGTAGGTATACCTATAATGGGTGTACTGATTGTGAGAGCGGTAAGCTTTTATGACATTTTCCAGTTAGACAAATTCTGAATTCTGACTACTGGATTTAATCATGATGACATAGGGTATCATTGGCAAATGTTTTAGTGTTAGTATGTATACTTAGCTTGTATACACAGTCGAAAACCGTAACAACATCCTTCACTCCATCCCCAGTGTATATACACCTCCGCTGACGCATCCCCCATACATAATAGATATAGTTATAGGTAGGTCCTTATTCCTTATGTATGCTTACACTCAAACGTAGAAAAGCTGGTTCACATCCAGGCTAATTTAGTTAGTTGGTGATGGGTCGTAATTTAGAGTCGTGAGTACGTGGTAAAAGTTACACACATGGACATATTACTACCACTCCCATATAGCTAGATATTCTGAATAAGTATGTATTTCCGAATCTCTAGTATAGGTAGGTACTCTAGTCTACCTTTTTTGAGGTGTATATATACATACAGGAATACCTCTGCACAAATTTGGTGATGACTTGACTTGAATGCTTGAAGACGGCCTCACCACTTCTTACCTAAAAGTCTATCACTCGTCGTAACGTAACTTGGCTCATTCTCTCAAGTACCTTGTCTTCATTTCCTTTTCCTATTTCGGTCCGTGGTGTCGCACGGTGTCACTCTAATTATATTATTACTGAAGGTACCTACACATGCATTGCAAAGGCAAACTCTGATGAAATCTGCACGTACATATGTGTTGTTGGCGAGTCTTTATGTTTAATATACAGTGCTAGTTATGGTTTATAGCTCTAGAGGCAAAAGTGCCTTTTATATACGTATCCCGCTACGATTAAGCCAAAGTGCTGTTTTAGAAGCATTAGATACTATCCAGCGATAGAACGACACGATATACGATGCACTCCTTTCGGCACCTATTTGCTAGACCATTACAGCCATGCCGTGTAGTATCATCATTATCCACATTATTCCTCGGAAACACAGCCAAAAAGTACATGTTGCCGCTATGGTTCTATGTACAGACGTACAGTGCCCTTCCTCCCCAACTCTAACTGAAGAGTAGGCTCAAAAACTCGAAAATCTAAATGGCAACTAATTTAATTTGGAGGTAATTACTCTAATGTGCTTTTCGTTTTCAGTGGTCACACCTTCTATCTATTTTTGTAATTCCTTACACTGCCATTTAATTTGATTTCTACACCTATCTAGCCCAGAAACAAAACTACCTTTAGCCGAAGCACTACACTTAACTAAGAGGAGTAAGTGCCCGGAAATGTGGCAAGTTTCTCAAGTCAAGGCTTAATACGAAAGTTGGGACGTAGGAGTAAATTCTTTTTTTCCCGTGAACCCACAATAAAATTAAGTTATCCACTTACGAATTTGCATTAGGCGGCTCTCTTGATTTTACTATACCACGGTATGCCCCAGTACTCCGTGTAGTGCAGAGTATTATTATATCTTATGCTAAGACCATTACTTGTCTTGTCTAGAAAATTACCTAGTACTCCGACTACTATCTAAATGGGCTTACAACTCCAATTACAAAACAAAATGCTCTTCAAGGAGGAAATCTAATAATTGTCAGAAGCAAAAAAAAACAACAAACTGGAAGAAAAAGTTTCCCAGAAAAATGCCATTCAAAGATGTCACGTTCAGATTAAATACTTGTTTGGATGTTTGGCGTGGATTAGATTAGAAGATTATGTAGAGAGTTTGCTTCTTAATAATTTCAAGTTGACTGTGGGTTGTTATTTTCCCTTCTCTCTGTGTGTTTAGAAGAACTAGCAGTAGCTCGCATGCAGGGTGCACTCATGTACACACGGGATAATGTTGTGCTACTCTACTTTCCATGTAGTAGATACATACATATGATGACAATGGAGAGTCAGATAAGTAAGGATAGGGGGACACAATTACAGTCCAACTCAACCGTGTACTGATCCTTATCTTTCACAAAAAATACCCGAGCTCTGTATTTACGAAATGCTTCAGCTGACTTTCAGAGTAAGTAGAATTCATGAATAAAAACAATATGCGCACTAGTTTGGAAAGTTTATTGACATTGCAGGGCCAGAAAAATGGAGAAAGAGAGAGAGAGAGAGTAAAATAAAAAGAAAGAGAAAAGCAGCAAAATGCAGCGGTAGAAGTGAACAGAAGAGAAAGGAAGGGTAGCAAAAACAAGTAATGCTTACGTCTCTACTTATATACTCGAGCTCATTCTCAATTTCATACTCATAGACTCCTCTGTACTTTCATGCATATCTACATACAACCATCCATGCAACGATACGAAGAAAGAAAGAAAAGCGAAAGAAAAAAATTCAGAGCGTCATACATGGAGGGATGCATACAAACACACTTGATAGGTCGGTCCCTCAGTACATACAAAGATATTATCCTATTTCGAGGGAAATAGGAAAATCGGAATAAATGCAGTAAAAGTGAAAGTAGGACCCTTTCACGGACTACTCCTGAGTCAAGTAAAAGCAATGAAGGAAAACCAATAAAGAAAAAGAAAAAAAATACGGAAGGGAAAAAAAGTAGAAAGTATTTAAATAAAGCCAAGAATAATCGTTAAAAATTCTCTGGATAGTAGAAACACATGGAAAATCATCATCTCACCATTATTCCTTTTCGATGAGTCAAGATGTCATCTTATTTTTCAGCATATGTTTGCAATTCTCTGTTTCATTTCTCCTCTATATTATGAACCTTTACGGTTCCCTCTGATATAATTTGTGTGTGATTTTGGCTGCGTCTGTCTCTCGCTGCTTGCGTGATGTTGCTTTCTATCTCTCTCTTTCTCTTCTACTTCCTCCTTCTCTTGTTCGGTGTCTCCCTTTTTGTCAAGTAGTTCTTGTCATCATCATATGATGCAGAAAAAACTGCTGAGACGGCCTATGAGAAACAGCAGTGTGGTAACAAGGCAAACAGTAAGAACAACGCAACGTACTTATTTTAGTTACTGCGTATGACCTGGCTATACTGCGTAACTGCATAAGTAAGCATATCAGCAGCACGCCTACATACATATGTAAAAAATGCGTAGTGGTAGGATTGCAGGGAAATGTCCATATAAGTCAAGAGGAAGAATATGGGAGAGAGACAGAGACAGAGAAAGTAGACGGAGAAATTTGATTGATTCTATGAAATTCAACTACATATTGCTCTTATGATATCTCTTGCTGTTCTTAGGATGCATATAAGAGATCGCATCGGAATATGAAAATTTTATCATGCATTTTGTCTATAGA
>JAQFZC010004045.1:0-17071 GCA_034695205.1 Dicyrtoma fusca | reverse complement strand
ACGCATAACAAATAGAACCATGGGTATGTACAAGGGTATGTACAACGGCAAATAGCTGGCAGATAAATACCCTGATAATCCCCATTCCAAAAAAGTGTAGGTAGGTATTTACATACTCATCTTCCCATTATTTAAGCCTGCTTTTGTTTTCTTCTATTATCTGACTATCATCGTTGAGTTGAGAATGAATGAATAAATAAATATGAATTGATATTTTTTATTGGTATGGCTATAGATTTGAAATTTAGGCATATGTATACATACATAGATAAAAATATATGTAAAGTAAACGGAATTATACTTGTGAAAAGGCAGAATGTATGTAAGCATCGGCATTGAAATAAAATTACCTTGAATTATGACTTTCCACGAAGGAAGTTTATTGTTCACCTTATTATTAAGTGCGAGCAAACTATAATAGCAATGTTAAAAGTGTTATTTTAGGGGCGTTTACTAAAATATTTTTTGACTGAAAATTGTAGACTCACTCACGCTAAGCTACCGTAAATCCTCCAATAGAACGTCCGCGTACTATTCCATTCAGCCCCTCGGACCCCCGCGTACAATTAGAGACCCGCGTAGTAAAAGAGGATTTACGGTAAGCTTGTATAAGGGATAGCAAAAAAGAATGTACCGTGAATCTCCCATTAGATTACAATTGAAAGAGATTACAAGTTTATTTTAAATCCTGAACTAAACTTTATCGTTCTGTTAAACAAACATTATGATTTGCTTGTAATTACATTTATTTTTATTTAACTAAGAGCTGAAGACGGTATAATTACCTAGTTCTTTCACAATAAATTAAATATCTTGCCGATTGACTCTATGTTTGCACTTGTTTGGTGATGTTTCTCTTTCCTTATTTATTACTTATTTTACTTGGTATTTAGTATTTACGGTAGAGCGTAGAGTCTAGCCTTAACTAAAGTTAAAGTTTGTATACACTTATATGCCACAATGCCACTATAGTAATATGCCAGCTAACAATAAGCTCCTTTCTGGAAACATTTCCGGCAATATTGCCCATTTCTTAAAAATCTATAAGCGTACTTTTAAGTATATACTACTTACATTTTTTACATTTTACAATTTATTTTTGGATTTCAAAAGGGTACTAAAACTGAACTTTTTGTACTACATACTATTTCGTATTCTGACATTTATATACCTTACAACAGACAACGTCAGTGGAAATCGATAAGTCAAACGTTACGTGTGTAAATATACCAGCAGCAATGGCAATGACTAATAAAATAAATAATGTATACACACACAAGCAAAGCTGAAAGCTGACTTATTGTTACTTTCGCACGTGCAACCATAACAGTCGGGTAGGATGGCCAGTCCACTGTGCATTTAAGAAGATTAGTTTAGATTAGTGCAATCACAATCACCCTAATCGATTTTACTTTTACCCGATTTAAGTAGGCACATATTACGTGGGCACGTGGGCAGAACAAAGGGAAATGGGTAACTGCAAACAGGAACTTTTTATGGTCATTTTACTTTGTATTACTGACGTACAGACATAAAACACTAGATGAAAGGATTTACTGCACTATCTGTGTCTCGATTTTCTCTAATAATTCGTTTCTCTAATCATTGGTTTCTCTACTAGGTGCTTCAGTACACAAATCCCAATCTGTTTCCATCGGCAACAAAGCTGTTTCTGTACAGCTCAGCTCACAATCATACTCAGCCCAAACCCACGACGATGTCGATGGTAGCTTTTATTCAGAAAGTGTGTATTCGAAGATCCGTTGTGTGTCCAATAGAAATCATAAAGGTGCAGATGAGCTACAAAAGTAAACTTATGTCAGATGTTGATGTCGTTGCTTAAGTGCAAAGTGACGCCGAGGCAAAAGGTTAAGATGCAAAATGACGCTTATCCATAAAAGCAGAAAAATACTCCTAATTTCCCCATGTTTACAACACATACTAACGTATGTACGTATAGAGAGCTAGCCAGGCTTTGAAATCGATGTTTTTCATCTTTAGAAAATGTAGCTAGTGGCAAGTACATATAAATCGAAGTTTTTGCATGTTTTAAAAAAGTGCAAATTCAGGTTTTGCATGTTTAAAAAAGTTCTAATTCAGGTTTTGCAAGTTCTGCAAAAGTGCAAATCGAGGTTTTACATGGTTCTAAAAAATCCAAATTGAGGTTTCGCATGGTTTGAACAAGTGTAATTCAAGGTTTGCATGCTTAAAAAGTGCAAAAATCCGTTTTGCCATCGTGCTAATGAGTGATACGCGTCATTTTGCATCTGTAAAGGCAAGCAGTGACATGCGATGTCGACTGGCTCAGATTCTAATAAGGATAGAAATCCCTTTTCCCAGTCCTGTAGCGTCATTGTAGGGAACAGGTGTGAATGACTACACAAATGAGAGCCACACATTACAGTCCGTGTTCGTCGAGGCTCTTAAATTAAATAACGAATAATTAAAATTATCAAAATAATTATTGTTACTACTTCCGAAAATGTCAAATCAGGTAACTCGAAATCAAGCCAGTATATTGCTTCAATTTTGAATACCTATTGACTACTATTTTCATTTATATTATTATTGTAAGTTTACAAGCGCAGTATAGGCAGTAACATTTATTCTAGATGTCTGGCGAATTTGGGTTAATCGAAGTGCATTCTCCGGTCAACTCGTCAACTCAAAATAAGGACGTTTTTTCTGATCCTGTGGAGCTGGTAGTAGTTAGAGTGGTTGCATCAGTGGTACATTGCGCGGGTCAAGTTGAGGTCACTCAGGTGTTCGTCAACACGAAGGAGTACCCCATTGACACTATTTATCATTTCCCAGCGGATTCCAGCTTCAGCGGTGAGCTAACTTTCTTTCAAACCGAGTTAGAAGGAAGGACTATCCAGGTAAGAAATTCTCTACAACTAACAACTAAAAGTTTAATAGGTAGATATATTACTAAAACATCATCATCCCGATTATTAATCTAATCTCTTCTAAACTTGGAAACCATGGAAATAATGGTTTACAAAGTGTTTCATAATATTTATTAACGCTTTCGAAAAATCAAAACCCAAAAAATTAACTTTATAGTACTTTATACTAGTTCAAAACCATTCAAAACTAATAACGAACACTTTCAGAAAGGTCAAAACAAGAAATTAACATTTTCAAAAAAGGTAAAAACTAGAAATTAATATTTTCAAAAAGGTAAAAACAAAAAACCAAAAATTAACATTTTCAAAAAAGATCAAAACTAGAAATTAACGTTTTCCCAAAAGTCAAAACTGTAATTTTAAAAGTGTAAAACTGCAAATATCGCCGTTTTGAAAAGGTTAATTAATTACTATTATGCTTACTACTTACAATTAGCATGACGTGACAGCCTCTGCAGCTGAAAAATCACTAACAGCAAACGAGCAAAATCCAAATACGTCTGGTCTTTTCAAGGTACGCTTGCATTTTGTGCATACAGTCATATAGCTACAAGCTACAGCGGTTTGATTATTATTAAATATTACTCCTAAAATAAAACCGGTCTGTCAATGAAATTGTAGGTAAAAATTGGACTCCTATCCCCAGGGAGTCAAGTTAAGATTATAATTGGCTACGTTTTAGAGGTCAAGAATGATCTCATTTCCGATTCAACTCTTCGATTTGTACTTCCTAGGACCACCATCGTCCCTTTTTGTACAAAAAAGCTAAATCAGAAATCACAAAATAAAATTTCTCTTACAATCAAGGTGAGTGTGTCTACACAGGGAACAATCACGTCCATTGTGTCCCCCACCCACACTGACTGTCTGACTGCGTCTCTCATCGGTCCAGTGGAAGGACATAGATTGTGGACAAAAGCGGTGGCTGAGTTCAATAATGAAGCCAGCAGTAATACAAGTACCTTTATGAAACGAGGCTGTGTGCTTTTAATTAAGCATGAGGAAATAAACGGGCCACGATTGTATTTGGAGGTAGTGGTTTGTTATTGATTACACAATTTATAATTATTATAATTTTTATGTCCATGCCATGGTTTGATCCACAGTAAATTATTTCTAATTTAAATCTAGCAATTAGCATCTTCATTAGCTGCAATGGTGCACTGGAACTGGAGACCTAGATTTACTCTTGGCAGCCAGAAGAAGCTGGAGCTTATCTTTGTTCTGGACCGTTCTGGATCAATGACAAGTCAAACGATGGCATTGGTCAAGAATGCTTTAGTTGTAAAGTCAAAGATTTTTATTTTATTTTATTCATTTGATTGAATCAACTAATTAATTAATTATTAATTTGTGTATTTCTTGCTATCTTCAGCTATGTCTTCACTCAATGCCTCTTCATTGCTACTTCAACGGCATCGGATTTGGTAGCAAGTATGAATTTTTGTTCCACGATAATTCTACGCCCACGCCGAAGAGCATCCAATACAGTGATGAGAGCCTACAAACAGCGTTAAAATACGTCAACGGTAAACTTTTACTTTTTTTAGAAAAAAGGAAAAAAACAGTAGCAGATTTGATTTAAAAAATAAATAGCACTTAATTATGTAATTACGCAGAACTGGATGCAAACTTGGGTGCATCAGATATTTTGACTCCACTTCAAATCCTATTCTCGCTTCCGGAAATCCCTGACCACCAACGTCAACTGTTTGTCATTACGGACGGAGAAGTGCTCAAAACAGAGAGAGTGATTAATCTGGTTAAAGCCAATGTTGGGAGGACCCGGGTTTTTTCTGTCGGAATTGGAAATTCGGCATCCCTTCATCGTCTTGTTGATGGCATTGCTGTTGCGGGACAAGGAACGAGTGCATTTGTAGCACACAATGATACATTTGACACCAAAGTTCTGCAGCAGCTGAAGATTGCTACTCAGCCTTGTTTGAAAAGTAAGGGAAAAAATTAAACTTTGTACCTACAAAAAAAGTAGTTTCAAGGTAAATGAAAAATGAATTCCACTCAAGTTAAATTAATTTCCTTTTAATGCACTTTTGGCAGATGTCAAGATTAGTTGGCAGATTGTCCCAGAATCGGAGCCCGCTCATCTTGTAAGCAAGTTTAAGACCCTCCTGGGGTTGGGAAAACTCGAGGAAGACCTAAAACAAGTCAAAGCTGAAACTCAAAAGGGAAAGAAATCGTGTTCCCAAACTTCTGCTATGGTGGATACACTCCTTCAAGAATTTCAAGGTTTGGAATTTATTGCTTTTGAAGTTTTGAAAACTAATAAAATGACGAACTTGAAAGGGGCTACCATTACTGTAGATTCAGCGGAAGGGCCGATGTCGATTGATCTCCAAGTAAGTTGCTTCAGTTTTAGTTTTTATTAACTAATTATGTACATAATTATTTCAACGCTATCAGTCGAGCCTAAAACTATTACTTGAACAAATATTCTGTATTTTGGGAAGATATCTGACGAAAACAACGTTGAAGAATCAGGGCTACTTCACAAAATGGTCGAAATTCAAGCCACGAAACGAATGATGGTTAATACGGTTCAAAAAACGGGGGTAGATAAAGATATAAAGCAGATGCAGCTTCAAGAACTTGTGAGATTCCAGTCATTCATGGGACACTTCCGGTTGGAGAACGAGTTTTTTAAAGCAATTGGAATGTTGGATATAATTGTGGTTGTAATTGACGGTGGGTGGGAAATATTTTGGGTTATTTTATGAATTTCGATGTAGTTTTGTGCTCTTTTTTGCATTGATCTGTACTTACATTTATAGTGTACTTATTTAACATTTAATTTGCCTGGAAATTTTAGAAGCTGCGAGCCACGGCTGGGATGCCTTTGCATGGGCAACTGTACTGGCATTGACGTTCATGAAAATCAAATTGAGTGACCTGGAACAGAGTTGGGAGCTGGTGGCTCGAAAATCTAGGAAGTGGTTGCAGTTCAATTGTAAGGCCGGACACATCGATAGCATGATTGCAACTGCAGAAAAACTGTATTTTACGCTTCCTTTAAACTGATTTCGAACAATTTTGGAGCAACATGTTTTCGAAAAAAGAATTCTGGGTGGCCATTCGATTTAAATAAAATAGTTGAATCTTTCACAAATGCATTCTAAAAATTGGTTTACCGAAAGAAATAAAATATTTTCATGTGAAGCTTATCGTTAGTAAAACAAAACATTAGCTTTTAATTAAAGAACTACAACAATAATTATTACAATAATTAATTACATCTAAATTAAAAAATGCTGCACGCTGATGATTATTCCAAATCAGGCAAAGAAATGAGTCTAGCATCATCGGCCATTCTATAAAACAGGGAGGCTGGATTACTAAGTAATTTCCCAGGCATGTCAAATTCCCGAATGCTGCCGTTATCAATCACCATCACTCTGCAATTAAGGAATAAGTAAGAAGTGGGAAGGTGCAAAGTGCAGTATAAAAAAGACATCGTAATTATTAACAAACATTGATCTTATTAAATAGAATCTTGCCTGTTGGAGTCCATAATTGTATTCAATCTATGAGCAATGGTTATGACTGTGCTGTCCTTGAATTCAGCACGAATTGTTTTCTGAATTAAATCGTCCGTTTCTAAATCCACAGCGGCTGTTGCTTCGTCCAAAACCAAAATCTTACTTTTTCTCAACAGTGCACGTGTCAGGCAAACTAACTGCTTCTGACCAACGCTATATTGTACAATAAAATAATAAAACATAATTTTTTACATCATTTCTAAAATATAAAATGTAGGTACATCTAAAAAGCTTACCTCATATTGTCACCACCTTCAGACACCTTAAATTCCAATTCCCCTTGCAGTCCCTCCACAAAAGTTTTTAAATTAGACAATTCCAGAGCTCGCCACACTGCGTTATCGGAATACTGTCTAAATGGGTCCAAATTAAATCTCAGCGTTCCTGAGAAAAGTACTGGATCCTGTGGGATTATCGTGAGCCGAGATCGAACGTCGTGGAGACCCAGTTTTTTAATGTCTTCTCCATCAATTGTGATCGTGGCGTCATTGACGCCTTCGATAATTCTAAATAGAGCCAAAGTCAAGGAAGACTTCCCAGCACCAGTTCGTCCTACAACGCCAATCTGACGAACAAATTAAAAATATAATACAAGCAGAATAAATAAAAAACAAATTAAACTCAATAAATGTGTTTCGTTTTTCGATTTAATTTGTGTAGGTGATATGTTGATTGTAATTAATTACTTTTTCTCCCGGTTCAATACTGCAAGTAACGTTCTTTAAAACCAAATCCATTCCCTCACGGTAGCGAGTCTGATAATTCTTAAACTGAACAGACCCATAAGCCGGCCACGAATTCGGGGGTTTCCTCCATTCGGATTTCCACGGAGCTTCCTAATAAAACCAAGTGATAATCACAGGTCAAGAGGTCAATAATTTAAAAATCAGTTCTTGTTAATGATAGATAATTTACTGTTAATCGCTTACCTGTGGAATGTGTACATATTCCTGGAGTCTTTCTACGGCCACAATATTCGCTTCTATGTCACAAACTGATCGAACCAGAATACCAAGGTAGTACGTAATTCGTAAGGCATAGCTAATGGTCAGCCCCACTAAGGCTGGATTAAGGCTATCTCTACTCAGCACGGCAAAGAGTGCAGCAAAAAATATTATTACACTGCCAGCGGCTTCTAGTCTAATTGCAAGCCATCTGTGAAAGTAATGAACGCCAAAAATAAAAAAATCAACTTAAATAAAGCATTAAATAAATTACGACCAATTAGTTTAGAAGACATCTGTGACCTGTTGGATACAATAGAGGGGTAGTAGCAGGCTTGATTCTCATCCACAATCGTTTCAGACTCGGCAATAAATCTGTCATGTACTCCGAAAGCACGAATGGTGGTTAGTCCGCTAATCGTTTCACTAAAGTGCGAGTATATAGGGGAACGACTAACCGACTCAAGCCTTTTCAGCTGACGAGATGTGGGCACAAAAAATCTCTATAGAAATCACAGTTAAGACTCACGAGTTAAATTTTGTTACTAAAACAACCAACGTTTTTGGAAATCGTAACGAACGCAGAAACGAAATTCTACCTGAACAAAATAGTAGAATACACAAATGGGTATAATGACCAGTACAATACTGGGAGTGTTATAAGCAATAATGCAAAGGATCCCGAGAACATTGGTCATCATGCCTAGCCAAGTCCTGAACATGTAGGACAGTGTATTATCCAGTACGTCCACATCTTTAGAGAATCGGTTCAGGATCCTTCCCGATGGCGTTGTATCGAAGAAGGACATGGGCGCCCTCAGGATTCTTGCCAGGAGATTCCCGTGGAAGATGGACGCGGAGCGAATGACGGCAAGACAAATTAGAGACGTGGCCACCATAAATGAGATTGCTACCAGTGTTAGGTTAAAATAAAATAATAATTTATTATATAATTAGAATAGAACAAAATTAATAAGAATTATTTGAAGCTTATTACATTGAGCAATTCCAAGGGCAGCATACACGCCAAGATACAAATCACGATGGCCCTGTGTCCCATTAATAATCGGCTCGTCTGACCAGTTGGCAAGCCAGACGTTTGAACCAATGGAAAATGCTGTAATGCATGTAATATGTAATTTTATAGTGATTTTCTTTTTTATTCTTTTTAATTATAATAACATACGACACACACCTTGGTACAGTGTGTATATAAGAACTGCTGGAACAACTCTTTTCCAACTGACAGCCCGGAAATATTCCAAATAAATGGACCACTTCACACTCTGCGTCTCCATTGTTTCTTCTGCTATTAATTTTTCGCTTTCCTTGCCCATCGGCTTGTTCTGAGATTCTTTAGTATGATGACTTTTAGAAAAAACTTTGCTTTCATTAGCATTTTCTACATTAAGAATTGTATCTTGAAAATCGAGCGAATGCGATGCAATCTCTTCAGTGCTGCCAGCAATAGAGATGTCAACTGTAGAGGCAGTGTCAGAGTCCGTATAGCTTTCGGCATCTTGAGTGTATTGCGTTATTAAATCAGCAAATTCCCCCTTACGGAAATAATTCATTAATTCAAGGATAAGTGATTAATTGACACAAATTCAAAAATTGTCGCTTTCCTGAGATGTAATTAAAGAGTATCAAAAGGTCTATGCTCCACAATACCTTCTGTTCCATAAGTTCGTCATACGTTCCCGTCTCAGAAATCCGGCCGTTCTTCATCACAACAATGTGATCCACCTGATTTAGAAAATGGAGAGCATTGGTGACGAGCACTCTTGTTTTCCGTCCCAAAAGACCCTTCGAGCTCAACACTTTGTCGAAGATGTGCTTGCCAACGTGGGAATCTACGGCACTTAAGGGATCGTCAAATAAATACAAATCTGAAGGGTTGTAAACCGCTCTTGCGATGGACACTCGCTGCTTCTGTCCACCACTTAAATTGATGCCCTGGAAATGAATAATTGTGACACATTGTACATCATTTACTTCCAGTTAGTTTTTGACACATTTTTAGATAATTTTAGCTTTAACCTATTCGAAACTTCGAAGCCATTAACCATGGAAAGAATGCATTGAAAAGTGTTCATTCTACAATAAACTTTTTCAAAAAGGTTAAAACTAGTAATTAACACTTTTCAAAAAGGCCAAATCAAGAAATTAGCGTTTTCAAAAAGGTCAAAATCAGTAATTCACACTTTTCAAAAAGGCCAAAACAAGAAATTAGCGTTTTCAAAAAGGTTAAAACTAGTAATTAACACTTTTTAAAAAGGTCAAAACTAGTATTTAACACTTTTCAAAAAGGTCAAAACTAGTATTTAACACTTTTCAAAAAGGTCAAACCAATAAATTGGTGTTTTCAAAGAGATGTAAAACTGGATATATGACCGTTTCGAAAAGGTTAAAACGGGATGTTGTTAATTGACTGATTACTTTTTCACCGATTTCAATTTTATCTCGTCCGGGAAAAATATCTAAATCAGGACCCAGAGCACACGCCTCAATGATTTTGTTGTAACTACGTCCATTGAGAGGTTTTCCAAACAAAATATTGTCTCTTAAAGTTCCATTTTGAATCCAGGCTTGCTGGGCAACGTAGCTTATGCTACCCTGAAAGAGTCAGAATTTTACAAGATTGATTCCAGAAACAAAACAAAATCGACTCCTACTTACCTACATCAGTGTTAACTTTCCCAGAAATTTTCTCCAGTTCACCCAAAATAGCGGATAGTAAGCTAGACTTGCCGGAACCAACTGGGCCCACAATGGCCGTCAGAGATCCTTCCTTTACTTTCAAATTTATATTTTTCAAAACAATTCCGTCACGCTCGTCAGTTTCATTAGTTCCAGTTCCAATCGGTCTGCTGCAATCCCAGGAAAAGTTTCCGTTTTCGATAACAATTGGATTTGCTAATTGAAATCAGATGGATCATAAATGGCAAAACTTAATGAAAGCCTCTTATAACTTATAAAGCAAAACTTTTTATGGAAAAGATGTAAAAGCTAACCTTTGTTCTCATCATGGGAAATAGCGGCCGTGTCGATTTCCTCAGCGTTCAAAAATTTACTAATTCGTCCCAAACTCACACCTGCCTACAGCAGCAGATCAGAGATCAGAGATTTTTATCAGAAGCAATTTATGAAGTAGACTGAATTTAAAACAATTCATTCTCTAACCTATTCTCAACTGGGGAATCATATGGAAAGAATGCTTTACAAAAGTGTTTAGTTCTATAAATTAAAACGGTCAAAACTAGTAAATAACACTTTTCCAAACCGGGCAAAACTAGTAATGTAACACTTTTTCAAAACAGTCAAAATTCGTAAATAACACTTTTTCAAAACAGTCAAAACTAGCAAAAACACTTTTTCAACATATTCAAAACTCGTAAATAACACTTTTTCAAAACGGGCAAAACTAGTAAGTAACACTTTCAAAAGGTCAGAAAACTAGAAATTCCCCTTTTTCAAAAACATTCAAAACTAAGTACCATTTTGAAAAGGTTAAGTATAGTTTTTAACTAAGTTTTACTGAATAATACTGAATAAATAACTTACCTGAATAGCCCAGCCAATGACCATCGGCAGTGCTGTGAAAGGATCAGTCATTACATTCAGCAAGGCCAGGGAAACGAAAACCTTTTGAGCGTCAAGGACGTTGTTACGATCCACTAAAACGTATGTTCCAAAGGTTGCAATTGCCACCTGGTCAAAAAAATGGAAAGTCAGCTGTTTCCAATCCGATTATTCTACTTCATTCTGTTTTTATTAGTGACACTGTAATTTAATTTCCTTGCCATAAACGGTGAGCACGTCCAAAGGAAACTACTAACAGCATTAAGATACGCTGTACGATTCAAAGTCTGTATTTCCTTCTTACGAATCTTCATCACTTCATCTTGAAAGGAAAGCTCCCAAGCATACAATTTTAAAATCTAGGCCCATCGAATAACACTGATTTCAAAATTATCATTCGTCAAGATACCAGTATAGTATTAGTTTACAATTAATTGGTTTAAAGTAAACCACACAACTTCCAACCTTAATTCCCGACAGAATTTCACTAATAAGCTTTACTCTTTCATCCTTATTCCCCATTTGCTGGACTTGAAGGGAGTGAAGGACTTTCCCAAGAAGAGTGTTAATCGGAATTAGAAGTATCATGACGCCCACACCAGCCAGAATAGATGGGCCCAGAATGTCCCACAGGAAATACAAGGATAATGAAATCTGAAGTGGGGAGCTCCATAACAGATTTATGTAGGGTATCACCATTATCACATTCTGAACGTCCACGCTCATGAGATTAACGATCTCGCCGGTGGTGGCATCTGAAATCATTAGAAATGTAATAAATTTTGTAAGTCGAAACTGAGAAACCATGGAAATAATACTTCACAAAGTGTTTAATAAAACAAACTATTTCAGAAAAGCCTAAACTAGAAATTACTATTTTCAAAAGCATTCAAAACTAATAACAAACACTTTCAAAAAGGTCAAAACTAAAAATTAACATTTTCAAAAAGTTCAAAACTAGAAATTAACCTTTTTCAAGGTCAAAACTAGATTTTAAAAAGATGAAAACTAGAAATTAACATTTTCAAAAAGTTAAAAACTAGAAATTAACATTTTCAAAAAAGGTCAAAACTAGAAATTACCGCTTTCAAAAAGGTCAAAACTAGAAATTAACATTTTCAAAAAGATGAAAACTAGAAATTAACATTTTTAAAAAGATGAAAACTAGAAATTAACATTTTCAAAAAGATAAAAACTAGAAATTAACATTTTCAAAAAAGGCCACAACTAGAAATTAACATTTTCAAAAAAGGTCAAAACTAGAAATTACCGCTTTCAAAAAGGTCAAAACTAGAAATTAACATTTTCAAAAAGGTCAAAACTAGAAACTAGCATTTTCAAAAAGGTCAAAACTAGAAATTAACATTTTCAAAAAGGTCAAAACTAGAAATTAACATTTTCAAAAAGGTCAAAACTAGAAATTAGCATTTTCAAAAAGGTCAAAACTAGAAATTAACATTTTCAAAAAGATTAAAACTAGAAATTAACATTTTAAAAAAGGTCACAACTATAAAAATTTACCAATTTTAAAAGGGTGTAAAACTGTAATTACCGTAAATGATCGATTAGTTACCGGGTCTCAAATAGTTTCCGGTTTCGAATAGTTTCCGGGTTTATAACATGTAAATCATAGGGGAGCCAAGCCAGTTTCATGAATTAGTTTCCGGGGAAACTAATCGATCATTTACGGTATATTTGCCGTTTTGAAAAGGTGAAATACCGAAATAAAACGAGTTTAAGTTTTTATACCCCCAAAGTACCTACTTGCCTTTCTTTGAATAATTTGACATTGCCAGAGATTTTCGGTACAGCAAGCCAACAAGGGTCGACTTGACTCTCATGCCAGAGGCGAACATTACATGATTGTAATGCGCTGTGGCCAGTGTTGACACGAGCGCAGTCAAAAACAACAAAGCGGCATAAAAATAGCCCTTCCATTGGTCAGCCTGACTGCTTACAAAAGCAATGAGGAGGCTAAAAATCAAAATAAATTAAAATCATTAATTATTTTGTTACAATGCAATGTGCATAGTTCACTAATCATAACACAGGAGAAGGCTGCCGTAAAATGGTAAAATGTTCAACAATTCATGTTTCACTAACTTAAGAATTTGAGGAGAAGCAAAGGCAAGTAGATCAGGTATAAGTTTCAGTGCAGAGCCAGTAAAGAACTTCCCTCCGAAAGCACTGACAAGAACAGGCAAAATTCCGATTCCAATTTCGATTCCCACCGTTGATGATACTCTATGAAGAGGGGGGGAAGAAGAAGCACTAGGAGCTCTTGTTTTGGTAATAGTACACAATTTTTGTTTCGAAATCCGATTAAAAAGTGTAACAACTTCCTTGGTCTTATCTTCAGGATTTAATTCCCACAAGTCATTCCGTTCCAAGGATTTTTGATGCCCCTTCCATGCCAGGGAATCAAACCACGAGAATAGCAAACGACTTAAGGCAGAGACTGAGTGTTGGGGGCAAGGCAGCTTAGTCGATCTCGTCGCATCGGTGTCAGAAGAAGAACTAATGCGACTGTCGCTGCTGGTCCTAACATCTGCCCAACAATGAAGTAGAAATTGTCCAAGAATGAGAGGATAGTCGATTAATTCCAGTATTATTAGCTCCAAACCCAAACTAATTTGAAATCCATTGTTAACGATGGTATTTTGGTTTTGGTAAGTTTGCACTATTGCTGATCTAAATTTGACCGAATGACAGACCGAAAGTAGGAGCCAGAATGTGAATTGAATGACGGATGACCGAATTCCTTTCTTCACTGAAATAACTGTAGAGAATAATACAAGTGCCTGAAATTACGTACGAAAAATATCACTCAAACAATTCGTTTCTATGTAAATTGACTTAAATTCCAATAGAATTGAGTAAATACTAGTAAATAGGCATAATTTATCGTTAATCACAATCAGTCATCAGTTGTCAGTCACTTACGTACGTGGCGATGCTAAGAACGGGGCTGTAAGTATCGACGGGATGTAAAATGTAACCATTAACAAACTTTAATTTCAATTTGTTTCCCAGTCTTGCCAGTTGTGAGATAATTAGCAAAACACAAATAACGACTTTTGACAGATTGAACGGACTCCATGGAATGCCATTATTATTTCCACTTGATCTACTGTGATGATGAGAATTTCTTGTGGAAGTTGACTGTCGATTTCGAACTTTTTTGGGATTTTGATTGTGTAAAGTTTCAGCATTTGAATTAAGCTCGGAATGCTTAGAATTTGTCGAGCCGAAATCGTAGATAAGATCTAGAATGAAAAATATCCAAAAGAATGCACAAGGGACCCACACTAACACTGTATTTTGGAAGCAAGGAGTTAGATCCGGAGCTGCAGTTGAATCTTCTGTGTTCCAACTCAACTCGCTATCCTAAAAATAATTAAGACACACAAACCACTATCAACTATTATTATAGATTTAAATCTAGGTATGTATCTGTTTTTTATGCTACTTTTTTGACATGACCAAAAATAGTAAATAATTAAAAAAATCTTCGACTAGTAATTATGAATTACTTATACCCAAAAGCTAGAACCACAAAATTCGTCCATACTAAAATGAATCTAAAATAAATCTTGACTGAAGTTAATCAAATTAATCATAATACGACTGTCGAATGTACACTGGCAGCTAAGAGCAGTGCAGTGTGTGAATGCTACGCTAAAAATTGTAGATGCAAACAAACTAACAAACACAGATCACACTTTAAAAATATCTCTGACCGGTGGCGGTATTGTTATCACCTGATGAGATTTCAAGGTCGATTTACGCACTCGAACGTAGGAATGGATTTTATATTTGCAGATTTTTTGCGTTCAACTTGCAGTAGTCTAGCATAATAATTATGTATAGAAGATTAGTAGGTACCTAAGTATGTACATGTAAAGAGGAAGATTTCCTGTCACTCTACTATTTGTTTTTTAATACATTCTCATCTCTAACTTTGATCCAGCAGCAGCTGCACCTGCAGCTCTTTGGATCTTTATTTAACTCTATTTTGTACACGAAATAATTAAATACTATGGCTTCTTGACGACTTGCAGTTCTGTTGTGTCGCGTTGTTCATGTTAGATATTATGACTATGACACTAGACTTGTTGAGCTTTTAATTACAATTAAAATGTTTATTCTCGTTTTTTTTGTAAAACAAAATAGCTTAAATTAAAACAATTATTAGTTATAAAAAAATATTACCCTTTTTTTCTTTTATTGCATTATTAGTATGCAAGATCTACAATAATAATATTCTGCTAGTACCTCGCTTTTGGATTTTTGGAATTTGGAATGGTTTTTCATTTTATTTTTAACAATATTTCCATCAATTTTTAATAGAATAATGACAATGTATTAATTTGAACTTATGACATACCTACACATAGTACAGTTACAGTACAGTCGCTCACTTTTTACAATACATTAATCTGTCAGATAAAAAAAACTAAAAAACAGGATTCAGTGTTCGCTTAATGAATATTTGCATCGTGTTTCAGATTAGCATGCTTTGTAATTATTATTATAGTTACAAACAACTTACAAGTGTTACAACTGTTACAAGCCACGCAATAAAGCATCGCGGCTACTTAGTCAAAATCAAAGAAGAGAACTAATACCTATCTCCATAATATGGGTCCAAGAAATCCTGGTTGTATTTTCTGTATCTTCTCAATCCTTGTGGTAAGCCTGTTTCATGTTTATCAAAATTCTGTCGATAAGGTTTAGGTTTCTTCGAATAGGGTTACTTTCCACAACTCAGTCTCATAATTATAATGAACAGATGAAATTCTAAAAAATAAAACAGATCCAAGTCCAATTGACAATGGCATCCAACGACACCTCCGACGACGCCATCGTTTCCGGTTCCGGGGAAGGGGACGGTCCTTCAGAATCTCGTCAGCAGCCGCAGCCCTACCGGTTCAAATTAAGAGGTCAAGCCTGTAACTTTACGGACGCCTTTGCTCGTCTTACATTGGAAGAGATCATAGCCAACTCTCAGGATCACTGTGATCCCCGTCAGCTCTTGGTCTGCACCCTGAATGTGAACAAACAGAAGCTCTGTGAGTGCGGCTTGGTCCATGCTAAGGTGGATTCAGCGGGGACACACTGCATCGCTTTGACCGGAGCGCCCTGTGATAACGTTTTTGGACATACTGCCCTTAGAGTGGTTCCCCAGTGTGACGTGCAAACGATGGTCTGCGCTAAATTAGGCTTAGGCAGCGTCAATGGTGCGGACAGGTTTACTTACAGCTCATGCAAGTGCAAGGGGAGCAATATCCCGGACGCGGACGGGGGTTGTAATGGATGGAAGGAAGCGGCCTTTTCTATCAAAGCTTCACTTTTTTCGGTCATTTCTACCAGTATCCTGTCCATTGGCATTCTGTACTACTCGACTACTGCTAACTAACTATTCACAATAAATTGTACAATTTTAATAAATAATATGCTGGAAAGTGTACTTTTAATCTATTCAAAACGGGAAAACCATGAAGTTGCTTAGTGCTTTTGTTACAAAAAACATTTTTTTTAAATGCAAAAACTGGAATTTAACATTTTCAAAAAGCTATGAAACTAAATTTTACACTTCCAACTCCAACAGGGTCAAAATTAAAACTGGAGTTCAACATTTTCTAAAAGTTTTAACGTCGAAATTTACCCTTTCGAAAAGGTGTAAAACTAGGAACTAACAATTTCAAAAGGTTTAAAACTAGGAACTAACACTTTCAAAAAGTTAAAACCTTGTTTACCCTTTCAAAAAGGTGTAAAACTAGGAACACTTTCAAAAAGGTAGAAAACTAGAAATTAACACTTTCACAAAGGTACAAACCTAGGAATTAACACTTTCAAAAAGTTTAAAACTAGGAACTAACACTTTCGAAAGGTTAAAACCTTGAAATTTACCCTTTCAAAAAGGTGTAAAACTAGGAACTAACACTTTCAAAAAGGTACAAAACTAGGAATTAACACTTTGTAAAAGGTCAAAACTGGAAATTATCTTTTCCAAAAAGGTGTAAAAAGAAGACATATTGCTGTTTCGAAAGGGTTAAAGTTATCAGCTGCTGCTTTGTTT
>JAQFZC010004044.1:0-17073 GCA_034695205.1 Dicyrtoma fusca | reverse complement strand
CAACAATTTGTTTATTCGAATTTCACTGATTTATTAAATTATCATAGCAGCAATGCTACTGTTGCGCTCGGTAACAACACATATATGTTCAGTAAATACTAATAGTCAAGGATCTTACCCCAGATGTAAGCACATAGTTGATTCATGATGTTTTGTTGTTGAAGTCGGATAGGATTAGTGCGCTCACAGCAGTAGCATAAAAGCGAAGAAGCTTTTAGCGAGGTGTTAGGAACATCTTAGCCGGAGAGCCGGACGTCAAGAGTTGGCTTCTTATTAAGCCCTGTGATCCATTGCTCTAACACTTTTTTCTGTGATTTGAAAAGATTCTCAAAAGAGGAAATGGAAAGTTCGATCGAGTGTTAGTCCAGAGTTAGAGCAACTAGAAAAAGTACTTCATTTTCCCGAGGAAGTTGCTCTGGCTTTGGCGGAGAGGGAAAGTCAGCTCTTTTGTCAGGTAACTAAATCTTCCAAAGATTGTATGTCCTTTAATTAACATTATTAGTACCGCTGGGAAAATATAGTGTTCATTTGCAACATGACGTTCACAGGTTGCTCCCTTGGAGTATTTACGTCATGTCACAATGGACTTGGGCATTAATGAAAGTGGTACTGATCCTGGTCATAATCAGTTGGGAGTTGGGGCTCTCATTGATCGCTTCAACGAGGTAAGATATCAATATTGTACTTTAGCTTCTATGCAATGTAACATGTCTGTATGCTTGTTGAGCGGTGCGCATTTCAAGTCTAAGTTAGATAATCATGTAGTTCAAAAGAGTTTCAAGGCTGTTGAACGTGAAATCTTTGCTCCTTGTAACGATATGGCCTGCTAATGATGGCAAAATTAATTTTACGATATTATGAACTGTTTTAGTGTAAGCTTCTAGAATAACGCGTTACAGATTTTGATTACAGGGAACACTGATTCTAATGATTCAACTCAATGCCTAATATTTTTATGTCCTTCTCCTTCTAGGCTAGATAAAGCTCATTTTCCTTTTATGCTAGTTCTTCACCGCGAATACCCATTTTTAACGAGTTGAATACACATACCGTAAAACTTTAGTAGTCGCCCCTTCTAATTACTCCCCGCACTAATACTTCTCCAACAAAAAGGAATAAACGTAATTTGCCCTCCCCCCTACTTTCACTTCCCTGTGTCAGTTCAGCATCAGTTGAGTAAGTAATTCCCCGATACATTATCAGAAGTTTTATTAATTCATAATGTATTATTATGAATTATTAGATTCGATCTTTTTTTTAACAAAGAAAAGGGTAACTTTACTATTCACATGGAAAGTTATTTCTTGCATCATCATTAAAACAAAAATTTAAATTCTTTGAAATAAAAGTAAAATTATTATAGTAATGGCAGTAACATTTTTTGTTCAAAACTAAGATGATATGCTTATCCACCACGGATGCTAATGATTTTTAAAATAGTAGGTATACCTACGTACCTTTTCATTTTGGCATTCACTATAGTATGTATTCTTCGGTAATCTCCGACGCGATCTACACACAGGTCGCATTTCTGGCGAACTGTTTTTTGTGCTATGCAAGATGTTGAACGTGTTGAGTTGCGTTGCTTTCTGCTATTTTTGTCTCTCTAGACCGTTGCTTCATTGTTCTTACTAAGACATTATTAAATATTCACTTTAGATGTTGTATATTTTCAAGTGTTTTTTTCTCAATAACAAGGACAAACATACATTAGCACTGATTTTTGGGATCTCATTGATACAGATAAGTTCTTGGATAACACACTTGTTGGTTTCCCCACCAAGTCATGAGGAGAGGAAAGCGATGCTCTCGTGTTTGCTCCGTGTAGCTCGAACGGCATGGAACTTGGGCGCCTTCGGAACTTCCGTTGAAATTATAGCTGGATTGAAGTGAGCTTTTAACCCTTTCTATTAACCCTCCCCCTCACTCCACTGTGCTCCAGTTTTTTTTCGGTTACATTTTTTTCTTCGACGTCAATTTTCTTCTTCTTCACTTGTTTGTTTTTCCGCTGGTTCGCTAATAGCTACATTAGCTATGAGTGCACTATGCTACTAGGTTTGCACAAACTTCAAAAGGATTTCTAATCAAACTCTCTGAGGCTACTTAGATATGTGCATCACGAGTCTAGGAAATGTTATTCTATACTTCGAATGTATTGTTCTGTCTTTCTGGTATTCCCATCAAAATTATTTTTACGGCTTACCTGTACATAGAGATAAGTAAAAGCGAGGCTTTATAAGTTTTAATGGATCAAGCTGTTCCCGTAACTGAATTAGCGGAGGTAGGTAAGTTAGTTTTAGCTTATGTAATAGTATTGTTAGCTTGTATCGATTCATTAGAAATGTAAGTAAGAGTACCTAGTTTGTGTGTAATGGTAAGTTGGAAGTGAGCTCGTCATGAAGACATTTCATGAGGTCAACAGAAAATTCATCTTTATGAGAGAGTGCATTAATGGAAATCTAAGAAGACAAAGTATTTTATTTAACAGAGGAGTAGAGGCAGGGGTTTCTTTCGGCCTCCAGCCGTTAAAGCTAAGTTGTAGGCCGAGGGAAAACTACTTGCCTCTATGCTCTTGCAAATTCAACACGATACGGGATACGCGGTCTCTCTCTCTCTCTCTCTCTCATCCATCATACGGTTCTACCTAAACTAAAAGTTATTACAACCACTGGAATTGTTAAATCATAGAGCTATAATTTAATTATACATTACATGTAACAGATTAAGCTAACTTTACTATAGATATTTAAGTGCATTGTACTTGTCAAAAGTTTTTAGTAGCGCTACTCTGGTACTTTCATGCCAATAACTCTGTAACCTGTTAAAGTTATTACAGGCCCAATGTCCGTAGCTATAACAAATGAACTAGCATAAGCGTAATAGTTATGGTTGTACTAACAAGATATTCTCACCAGGCATCAGCGGTGGGAGTGTTTTTCTACTTCCTGCGTAATTCCTTCATCCCAGTGAATTTGTGTTATAGTTTAGGTAGCCACCCTTTGGAACCGTAAGATTATTAGTTTAGTAAAAATATATAAATGCGACACTGCTGACGAATTGATGCATTATTTATTATAGATCAACAAAACTAAAACCCTTTTGGCTGTCACTTCACGAGAAAGAAGACGTTGTGCCAACTCTGGATGTGCTAACAAATGCTCTGCTTGGGGAGAAAGCTCGTCTAGATTGTGAAAAACCGGAAAATGGTGAACATGGAATGGAAGGTGATCTTCAGTGGAGCGCACCAGAGTACGATGGAGCTTTGCAGCGATCTCTTAAAATTTCCACATGCCCATTAGTTCCGTTTTTTGGGGCTTACCTTAAAGAACTTCGTGGAGTGCTGAGTACTCCATCCCTGGTTGTACTATCATCGGTGTCTGAGCAGCATCAGGTTCAGGTGGGTATTTAAGCTTGTTGGAGTACTTTATTTCCAGTCCACGGCATCCAAATCTCTTTAAAGTAGTTAACTACCTATCCCAAATGATGCAGGATTTCCCCCTACATTTCTCACTCTGCTCAATCAGCTTACCGCTTCTGTTGGAAATTATGCTTGCTGATCTTATTTATGCTTGGAACGCACATAATTGATGCCTAATGTACATCTAGACCAGATTTAATGAAACAAGTAATGAATACTTGCTATTGGATAGCGGGCATTCGTGTTGAGCTGGGCGGCTTTAAAACGTACGGCATTGCAGATCAGAGATTACGCGATTCTCCAGGAAATTCTGTCCATGTAGATTTTGTAATTATGTAATGTATTTATATTGAAGGTTCAACAACATTATTGGGAAACTTCAAGTGTAACTGGCAAGGGATACACAGGCTGCCCCGAACCACCAATTTTTTCTGTCGGATTGTGCAATATCCAATCAGTATAATCTAATAGTGGGGTTGCATAATTTTTTCATTCAATATCCTTAATAAAATTAGAATGTCCAAAATCGAAAAATGGTGGCATGTACAATCTTAGGAAATGGCGGGTCCCTTACGATTCGGGTTGCCTCCCAACTTTGATCTTGTTATCGAATGCAAAGTTGAGATTACAGATAATCTCCAATGACGTCTGTCTGTGTTATAATTAAATTATATACCGTAAACGGGTGGTCATCAGCCCTGCACACTACCGCAGTAAATAGCCGCGAACCTCAAATACACAGTAATTATATGTAAATGTAGGTATAGTACATCCCTGTATTGAAGCGCTCTACGCGTGTGCCTAAAACCGGCATGAAGGCCCCTGTATAATGCATTAAATTAAACAAGCCCTACGTTGAGTTTAATTACACTCAAAAATAGACCAAAGTCTAATATAAGTTTAACTTAAGTAGATGCCGAGCGAATCGTATTTACTGTTCATGTGTTGTTTCATTCTCCTTAATTAATTTGTAAATACTACTTTGAGTATTCAGTGCTCATGAACCAAAACAAACTCATCCTCTCACACAATATACTGAAACGTTCATACTGAATTTTGTTGGGAACTTTTTTACGTTACATAATCCTGTGTATTTCTAGGCGTAATTCCCTCTTATGAATCCTGGATTTTTTAGCAAGTAGGTATCATAGTTATTAGTTATCTAATTTTTCAGAATCTAAAATTGCACGCATTAAATATGTACGTATATGTACATACGTGATAAGTTTTTATTTTTACAACTTGAAAGTATGCTTTTTAATGTAATAATAAGTAACTTCAACCCTTGTAGTAGCGTTTAATATCTGTCGGTACTAAGTAGTCCACATACCATCTACCTATCTATGTTTGTGATGGTTTATATTTTAGTTCATACTAGTTATAGCTTCGTGCTTATATTTGTTTTTTTTAATACGTTTCGTTTTTCGTTTAATGATTTTGATTCTATTAAAATCTTGTTGTTCTTTCAAAAAGGACATGCTGAAAAATCACAAATTAAGAATTTTCAAACTTGTTCACGATTAGTGAGACACATCAATTCACATCATCATGATAAAGCGAATACGTATTAACAATTGTGCTTTACAAGATATTATGTGTTTACTATTAATTAATAATTTGAATCCGCTGTGCAGGGTACATCGTAAGTTAAATAGCGAAACGATCAATATTTTTTATGGCTATGGAGCATTGCAAACTTACATAAGTAGAATTTAGAAATTAATTGAGAATTGTTAATGCCACATTACCACGTCAGTGCAGTGTAATGTATGGCAGTTAAATGAGATAAAGATCATATTTTTATTTGGAAGATTTACATATGGTGAAACACACAGAACTGCTTTAACAAAGCTGTGCGCGTCATCAGTCATGGCAGCACTGATATTTCTTCTCTTTTGCCTACCATTACATTGCCATCCAAACAACTGCGACTCGGACGTTTACTACCCGAGGCTAGGGTAGAACATTTGCCACAGTTATTACTAAAACTGTTGCATTGCAGCATTTTATACGTTTTTTCTTTCGAATTTGTTTTCATTTTCTCCCGATCAAGACTTCCATGCAAGTAATGTAATACAAACCTATGAACAAACAGTTGTAAACTGTTCTACACTAAGAGTCCTTTGTATGCATATTACTCACCGTATATCAGTGTTTCTTTTTAAATTTTGTTTTGTTTACAAGTATTTGAAAGCCGAAATGAAAATCTTTTTCAGTTTGGTACTTGCATGGAAAATATCCTGGCGTGGCCTTGGGTGGCAATGATGGCAAATGTCCACATGCCGCATATATTTTCAGAATATTACTGTAATCATCCCATTAATTTGCTTTGACCATTCAAGAAAACGTACCTAGGTATGTTAGCTAAGCGCTAGCTCACTGTTTTTGATTTTGGAGAAAAATTTTTGCATTTGCGTTTTATTCACAAATAAAAAAGGGCTCGTAGTTCTTGATCGTTCACGCTATTCCTACTTCCGGGAAGCTAAAGTCCAAATCCAAACTAATGTGCTACTCGCTGAAAAATTGGTTTCCACGATGGCGCGTATTCCACGAAAAAAGGGAAATGTTAAAGCTGGATTAGAATCACCTATAATTAGAATGATGGACTCTTTTATCATACTAAGGCTAATGTGTATATATTTACACGTACGGTTTTTGAGGATTCAGCTATAGTGCGTAATCCAGCCTGTATTTTCTGATACATGCATGAATAGTATTATTTAGCGGGCCATTACTGTTTCCAACAAAATAAGGGACTAAATAGATACGCTCGCTTTACCACCAGGGCTATTTTTTAGTGTAATTCTATGAGCTAAAGTATTGTTAAATACAGCGTGAGTTCATATTTCAGGTTTTAGCTGACACAGAATATGAGGACGAATTTTTCACAAAAATCGGCCCCGGTGGACTTTTGAATATGAACAAGCTCAGGAAAGTTCAAACTATACTTGAAAAAATTTCTACGGTTCATCAGCATCACACGAAACGGCTACAAAAACATGCATTTCTTCATGCGGACAGGCTAAGGTGAGGTTGTTGTTATAGGTTACTCGCTGCGTAGAATGTTGTGCTAAACTAGGAGACCAAACCCTATTTTAATCTTTCAACGATTATTTCGTGTGAAATTTAGCATTCATACTTCTAGTATTGAAAGAGGAGGATTCCCTGAGGAAGAGGATTGTTCTGAGAGTGGAGACGCCTTACTAAACGGAAGTGTGGACCTGACAGATGAAGTCGCTAACACCTCCAGCATATACCATCCTGTGCAGTCTTTGAGCCATGATCATGGGGTTTCATTCATCCCTCTGGAAAATACGAAATCAATTGATTTGCATTGGCTCCAGATTCTTCATCATGGTTGTACCGCACTGCACATTGACAGTGATGGCAGAGCAGCATTTGTGTGGGTGAAGTTAGAGCGTTCCTGCGGAACCATTACGTGGAGCAAACCTGTTTGGAGCTCACTAAGATTTTCACATACTCAGCCTGACTTTTTGCTTAGCGTTGACCCTGAACTCATCCCTGTACTCCCGGGTCTGGTCCTAAAATACAGCGGGGTTTATGGAAGTAGTGGTAGTGGGGCTGGTTCAGGTGGGCCCGTTGGCTTTGGAGGTGTCCCTGATGTGGCTGGAATTGGTATTGAAGAGGGCTACATTGACCTGAATGGGGTGAAGGAAGTTGAAGCTGGGAGCAGGGAGGTTGATATTGCAGCAGCAATGAAGAGGTATTTTGAAAAGAGTGTGAAATTGTATTTATTCTTAGGTATGTGTAAGCAAAATCAGTGTATTAAAATCTGTTTAACTTTTGTTTTGACACTGCAGATTTTTAATGGAGTCATGGCCTCAAACGGAGACTTGCATTTCCTTGGTATATGGCACAGTTCTCAGTGATAATCGAAGTACAGTTTTTGTCTTTCCTCCACGGTTAGCATCCACATGGCTAAATGGTAATGCAATAACTTCATTGTGGGTATCTTTGTCATACCTATTGTGAAATTAAATCTTTTACTGCGACACTACACTCATTGTATTTATTTATTTACTAAGCATTTTATAAACCTGGTCTGTCCTATTACAGGTCTCAGGGCAGTTATAAAATCTCTTCGTAGAGTACTAGGGAGGCCAGATCGACGTTTGTTTTGGCTCAAAGAACAGTACCTGCAGTTGTATTTTGAAGATGGTCGATGCTTGCAGCCAACAATGGCCGATGCAATAAGAGTGAGTTGTACATATTTCGTAAATCTTTTTGATATGCTACTTAAAGATGATGGTATTCTACAAGTATTTTAATTTTTCGTGTTTACATAGCTTAAACCTATACAAATTTCTCTGATTGTATTGTTAGGTATTCGGAGGACGACGATGGTCCTCAAATGCCCCTCAAGGGAATGTTCCAGACACTCCTCCGTTTCGCAGAACAGCATCTGTAAAGTTCAGGAAAAAAAGATCTTTGGCTAATATACATATGATAAAGGTACTTACCTACCTACTATTCTAGTGATCTAAATGTTTCACCATATGTATACATGCACTTTAGTATGATAATCAACGAATCTTTTAGCTACATAAACTGTACCTTTTGTGGCTACATATTATTCCGCTTTCAATTGTTTTTATTTCAGGAATCGTTCATTAAAGGGCCTGATCACCCAGCAGAGATAGTTCAAAGACCTCCAAGTCCGGCCACCCGTCCGAAAACTGAAACTGGGGACAGCGGCACACCGCCAACTCCAACTCATCATCATCCGCAATCTCTTACTAGAATAAAAAGTGCAATATCAATGCTTCCTAGTCCAATACAGGAAGGAGCTTCCTCCCCCCAAGCTCGTGTTTCTGCTTTAACGCATGAGACCAGACTGTCATTTCAAAACTTTGTTTCTTTATTTCAAGCTTTCAGGTATATAAAACATTGTCATATTCTTCAGTGTTTCTCAAACATATAAGGTCTGCTACCACCGAAGCAACAAAATATTCAAACTTTTAGTAGTTTTAGAAGGCAAAAGTCTTACTAGTGTACTTGAACATCACTTAAGCCCTGGGAGTCATCTAGGTTACCAATGAAAAATTAAAATTCTAAAACGATGCACTCAAAAGTTGCAAACAGTAGTCCCCAAAACGTCTTGTACTTTTGAGGCATCCGATTTCGAGATCTATTTTTCATATGTGAGATGAATTACCCCCAGGATTCAAAAGAAGCTCAGGTACAGCAGTAAGTCTCTTGTCTTCTAAAAGTACTAAAAGTTTGAGTATTTTGGTGCCGTGATGGTATCAAATATCATGGCGTCTTATACTTTTGGGATATGTATACTGTACAATGATACCAACTTACATCTTCATCTTGACCAGCTCATAATTTCTGCTTCACAATTGTTTCTATTAGCCTCCGCTCTCGCAAAGATCTTCGAGATCTCTTTGATTCAATCTCAACGACGAGAACGGATTGTACCACTGGATCTCAGCCGGAGTCACCTGAACCCAGCCACTCGTCTTCCACTTCCGGTAATATATTTATGCTTGCAATTACATACATATACATGTATATTCTTTGCAATTTAATGTACTATAAACTTATTCTTTAAATCACTTAGGGACAACTCCTAGGCACAATACAAAAACAAGCACCTGTGGAAGCAGCAATAAACCCGAAAGTAAATTTATATACGATGCCATAGCCAGTGCAAGCATAGTTCAAAATGGAGCAGGAGTTGAAACTAGCCGAAGTCGAGTATTAACGTTACAAGCTTTTTCAACATTTTTAAAGACTCAACAAGGAGAGCGGAAAACTGAATTGGAAATAAAGTCTATAATTGAGGTAACAATGTTGTTGGCATGAACCAACTCCAACATATACGTTTCCATTATAATAATTTAGATCACAGTAGAAATGAGCTCCAACTTCTTTTAATTTTGGTAAGACTATTTATACCTGACTGATACAACTATTCAGGCTTACGAAGTTTTGTTTTTAATTTTAATAAATGTAAACTAGCACGATAAAAGCAGAAGCAATACGTTGTAAGGGTAATTAAATAATTCAAGTGAAAGTAAAAATTGCACCTTTTTAAAAATATGTTTTGCGTTATTATAACGCATGCGTCAAATAATAACGTAAACATAACTATGGTTTAATTTATAGTTGAAGTATTCATTCAAGTGTTGAGGCTGGTTAGTATTTTACATAAGTCTTATTTCCAATAAAGAAGGCAATAGAATAAAAATTAATCTACACAGTATTTTTCCAAGTAAATATTTAGTATCTATTACTTGCATCCTTTTGTTAATCGATTTTGGGAAATGAGCCATGAGTTTTCAAATATGTGCAGACTTTTAGCAATCTTTCTTTACTTTTTGATATTATACTCTGGAGCTAATTAATTAACTAATAATTACGTTTAAATATTACATTACTATTTGATTATCTGACTGAAGTAATTTTATAACACGGTTAATTTATGCGTTTCAGAGATTCGAGCCTGACAGTCATCTCAAGTTGCAACACTGTATGTCTTTCGAAGGTTTTGCGCGTTATATGATGTCTAGCAATAATTTGGCGTTTGTAAGCGAACGAATAGTTCCCCAAGAGTCTGAGTTAGATCATCCCTTTGCTCATTATTACATAGGGGCTTCTCACAATACTTATCTCACGGGACACCAGCTGAAGGGAGAGTCATCAGTAGAACTGTACAGCCAAGTAAGACCTGAGTCACCTGTTACCGTCTGTTAGCTTTGGAAACAATACAGTAACTGTGTATTTAAAAAATCCTTGTTTTAACAGGTTTTGCTAACTGGTTGCCGGTGCGTTGAATTGGATTGTTGGGACGGCGACGATGGTGATCCAGTTATTTACCATGGACACACCTTTACAACCAAAATACCATTTCGTCAGGTTGTTGATGCCATTAATAAAAGTGCATTCCTGACGTCCTCCTTTCCTATTATCCTTTCCATCGAAAATCATTGTTCCCTGCAGCAGCAGTCAAGGATGGCTATGACTTTTCAAACCGTATTTGGTGATAAACTCGTTTCTCGTTTTCTGTTTGATGTCGATTTTACGGATGATCCTTGTCTACCATCGCCAGCCCAATTAAGGAATCGAATTCTTATTAAAAATAAAAAGTTCCATGCCGAAATTATTCCAAATCCGATAGTACATCCATCCTCATCGATGGCTCAGACATCATCAAATCCACCTCCTCGTAACAGATCAGGAAGTCGGCCTCAATCAGCTAGGACCAACAGTATTGTTAGCAATGCGAGTGGAGGGTCTATCAATGATGATTACTCAGATGATGACGTTGAATCTGATTACGAAGATGAAATTCCTGATGGTAATCACTCTCACAGAATCATTCTGTTGTTTTGTATATGAATGTTTGTGTTACTAATTTATTGTTTTTGTTTTAAAATGTAGAAAGAATAGTTGTTTCAAGGCAAACATCAGAACAAGCTTTGCCCATCACTCCTAGAACAGACTCCCTTACTAGTCAAGAATCTTCATTGAAAAGTGCCAGTGCCAAACGTTTAACAAGCGTTCAAGGGGTTCCAAATGCACCCGTCATATCTAGCCAGTATCAGACAGAGCAAGGGGACTGGATTGTTGAATTGGAAGACTCAGTGCCAAAAACCAAAAAGCAGAGTAGCCAAATAGCCCGCGAGCTTTCTGATTTGGTTATTTACATACAAGCAATCAAATTTCGTGGGCTAAATACACTTAGTCCTAGTAGTTCTGTTCGTAATAAAATTTTGCAGAAAAAGAGTATTTTACCCGCAACTAATCCACCAACAAGCCTTCCAGTTACACCAACGTCTTCGACAATGTCTAGTTCTAATCCCGACCACCATCCGCGGAGAGTAATAAGTAACCATCCTGTGTACCAGTGTTGTTCTGTCAACGAAAATGCTGCAAAAAAACTGTGTCGAAAGCAGCCACTTCAAGTACTGGCTCATACAGAAACCCAGCTGATTCGTGCGTACCCCGCTGGAATGAGAATAGACTCATCAAATTTTAACCCTTTAATATTCTGGAGTTTTGGAGTTCAGATGGTTGCCCTAAACTATCAGACAGAGGATGCTGCTTTGCATATGAACGCAGCCATGTTTGAACAAAATGGACGTTGTGGCTATGTTTTGAAACCAGCAGTGATGTGGGACAGAAATCATGTGATGTATCGAAGATTTAACCCTTTGGAGAAAGAATTCGATGGACTTCATACTGTTCATTTGCATTTAACAATTGTGTCAGGTCAATTTTTGTCACCTTCAAATTACCAGGCAAGTCCGCAAGTTGAGGTAGAAGTTATTGGAATCCCTGCAGATTGTGCCAAACAAAAAACACGGATTATTTCTCGTAATGCCCTGAATCCAATTTGGACGGAAACTTTAAGTTTTACCATTCAATTTCGAGATTTGGCCTTTCTCCGTTTTACTGTAATGGATGGAGGGAGTGGTGGAAGCGGAAGTAGTCATACATTATCCCAAAGGGTCATTCCTCTGAAGGGCCTTCGGCAAGGATATCGACATCTAAGGCTGCGTAACGTTCACAATCAGCCGCTTCCTGTGACTACCTTATTTATTCACTCTAGACTGGAGGAAGAAGGTGAAGAAGTTGGCATTCAGGGTGGGCAAAAAAGCCTATCAAAGGATGATTCATTCCGTTCAGTTATTCCATCTTTAGAAGGTTAAATTTGTTTAAAAATACTTACAGCTTTTAAATTATATGTAAAATTGGAAACTGTCTTTTTCAGTTTTGTCAATAAAATATGAAACTTCTAAATCAACTAATTAATTAACGTTTCAGGTTCCCCACTTACAGGGCAAACTCCAGCAAAAGCAGCAGTTCCGTTGAAACGACGAATGTTTTTCTTGGTCGTTTACGGTGTTGTAGCCGATGAACCATACACCATTTTAAAAGTTACGCAAGACACTACTGCGTCGGAAGTAATCAATAATGCTTTGCAAAAGAGTGGTAGAACAGCTGAATCAGCACGGGAATATGTCCTCATTGAAGAGGTTGCCCGCGGATGGGATGTCAAGGAAAAAGATCTTCCTCCTACTCAGAGGGTTTTAGATCCGGTGGAAAAGCCTCTGCAGTCGCAGTCCCAATGGAAGGGAGACGGAAAGTTCATCTTAAAAAGAACCGGTAATGATCCAAGCAGTAGAGCATGGCTGTCATCAATTTCTGCCAGAGGCGGCCGTTTTAATACAGATGGAAGTCGAGGCGACAAAAATTCTCGGGATGCTGATGAACTGAAGCAGTGGGGAGAGGACGATAATTTCTTGGTTTGTGTTCATAATGTTTCACCGGAAATTCCCTACGCTATTCTCAAGGTACAACTGTTTTAGCAACCGCTGTAGTTTTTCAAAGTAGAAATAAATGGTCGTCGTCAAAAAGTAGTCGGGAAAATATTTTATCTCTGGCAACCAATTTTCAAGGACATTTTTCTGAGGGATGTGTTTTGGTTTTTCCAAAACAAGTCCTCAAGAAACTACGTTAGAATATCCGTGCTGCTTTTTTAAGTTAAAGACGTAACAGTGATATGTACATCCCTATAGTAATTACATACAAAGACCATTTTGATTTGTTCAAAGCAACTAGTGCCTCAGTCTGAGTTTCATAATCTAATGAACTTTATCCTACGATTCTGTTCTGTAATGTTGTCTTTGAGTAGCCAAGCAGTAATGAAAAGCAAAACCTGCATGCATCTGAATGTATTAAACATGTACATACGTAGAACAGCAATCAGCACAGTGATTTGTTGGCTTCATAAGAAACATGAGGAACGTAAGAAATTATCTGTCATTACTTTTGAAAAGTTATGCATGCACAAATTAAGAATTTACCAAATTACTAATTGGTGAGAAAGCTGAAATCATAAGAATGCTAGTGCCGACGGAATAAAAGCCCAGAATTAGAACAGTAATGGAATCTCTTGGTTGGGATTATTCTTTAGGGAACGTCCACTTACATATTTGTAAACTTAACCCCGCTCCTTCCGCATACTTTAGATCTTAATATGATAGTAAATGCGGCGACCTTACACCTCTCCTATTTTGTGTGCTCAGTACACTGAAACTTTGCTGTACCGGTTTATACCGTTTGAGAGTCGATCGTTATGCGGACACAATGGATTTAAATGGTGTGTGATTGTAAATGATTTGGTAAAAGATTGCTGAAGAATGTAACACGAACAGAATTTTCATCAATTTTTTATTACTACCTTATATGGTAGACAGTAAATTCTGAATTTTACTAAACTAAACCATTTGCTGCAAGTATCAAACCACTGAATGATAATTAAATAGTTTGAATAATATACTACTGGCGGTTGTGAATTAATTTACCGACACTTAGTAGACATACTTTCAATTTCTTGAATACTGGTGAAAGTTGAACTAGGTATGCACGCTATGATTATTCTACTCATTTCGGTCGTTGGTTTTCTTAATAATTGTAGTAAATATTTCTGGATACTATAGTGTATCTGTTATACTAATAAGGGAATCAACGACCGAAAAGAGGTTTCTAAGGTTCAAAGGGAATATGTGAGCACTATGTAATCCCGCAAAAACCATATTGATAATGCCTTGAAAGGATGGACACTAGATTCCCAGTTGGCTTTCAAAGCCAGTCTAATTAATCGGCATTCCCCTTGAACGACGGGTATAGCGAAGTTTCATTGTTTGACTGCGTGAGTTTCTGTTCTCCAAACCTTTAGCTTTATCTATACTGTTGTATCTTATTGCTTAGGTTCCAGTCAAGAGCACTGCTCAAGATATTATCGCACAAGCCTTCGTAAAAGCTCGTCGACTGGAAGATCCTTCCAAGTTTGTCCTGATTGAAGAGCTTGAGCCTATGGTGCCATCAACATCAGGTGTAGGTACTACCGAGTCTGCCGGCTCATTCCGGAAAAAATCAACTCTAAGGGCAACCAATCGAATTTTGGACGACAACGAAAACGTTTATGAAGTACAACTAAAGTGGAATACCGTTGGAAGGTAAAAATTTGTCTTAACGACATATTACCAAAGTAACCTGGAAAACTATTGCTAACGGCACAAACTGATTTACTTACGATTTCCATTTTATTAGGTTCGTCTTGCGGGAACGGAAGCAAGCTCATTCAGTATTTGGTGGAACTCCAAGTTCGGGTCAGAGTACGCCGCAGTCGAGTTCTTCGGAAAAACAGAAACAAAGTAAAGGAATTCGTGCATCAACTTTAGCTAGATTGACTAAACTAAAGCTTCACAAGACGAGTGGCAGCAAGCAAAGGGAAAAGGCAAGGCAATATCTGACGGAACGGCATGCCCTTAGCCTCCATGATTCATCCAGTCAAGCCACTCGACCCCGAAAATCCCGACCCCATCGTTCAGCTCATTCAGAGGGGGAGACACTATCGGACGAAGAACAAGTAGACGTTGATTTTAAAGCAACTGTAGCTCGTCTCAAAAAGGTTTCCCTTCGTAAATTCCGTATGTGGAAGTCATAGAGAAACTTTGTTCTCCTTGTGTAGGTAATTTAACTTCACTGCATCAAGCTACTGTTGTGTTGATGTAAACACTCTGGAACTTCCACAATGCATCATAGCGTTGTGTTTTAGATTCTTCCTTCGAAAGCGTGTAGGTGGGTAACTATGTTGCAATAAGCGTAAGATAGGTTTTTGTTCCGCATTCGTCAATATTCTCAATATATCATTAGGTATATCTTACATATTTAAAAAGGAATTACAGAAACGAAATAATTGACGTTGCTCCGTTTTTTAGTCTTACTGAGTTACGATACTTGATTTTTGATATTTTATATCCACAATAATGCAGGATGCAGCCAGGAAATATCTAATAAAATACTATAAAAATCAGGAACTATGTTTCCAAATTCACATATCTGAGTCATCAAGGTGATTACTGTTACGTTTATCAAACATAACTGTAGAACCTCCTACATACAACATATGCAAATCTATTACGCAAATAAGTTGCTGCTGGTGCAGCAACTTTGAAAATCTAATAATCTGTAGAAAGACAGTCACTACGAGTTCGTGGTCTTCGTACCATGTGCAATTGCTACACGACTAAGATACATTCTGTTCACTTTGCAATTTACTGTAAAAAAGAATGCAGTGGACATGCATTTACGTCTACTCTTTCTCTGGTTTTACTGAGGCAAAGTTATGACTCAATATTTGCGAAGCTACTGACGAACAATTCATTGTTATGATAAGGTTATACCTACTTGAGCAGGTTCTAAAATCCATAAAAGTAACAGTGTTGATACTTGCAAACTGAGGAATTCGGTTCTATGCTAAAGCAGCGACATGAGAAATAATAATGCTACTATAAAGGGAGATAAAAAGTCTTCAAACACATTTGATTCCCAGTGTAAAAGTAAAAGTGCTGGGAATAACACGACTATTTAAAATTGACACTATGTACATACATGTTGTTGGAAGAAACGATTATCACTGTATGCAAACAGTGTAATATTATTAACCAGAATCATCTAAGCTGGGCAAGATGACTCTAGTCTAAAGACTGTGATACGATACATGAGTATTCAATTCATTATCAGCAATCATTCATAATTAAGACAGTACGGCTTAACTATAAGACATAGCAAAATAAAATCGGTTAGCTGTATAAGTTAGCTTCCTTCATTAGTTTCAAACTGTACAGAGGATTTTGTCAATGATTTTAGAGATCCAAATAAATATAAGTCAGTTCCTTAAATATACAGATTTTGTTGGTTGCAAGCACAGTACAAAGCGCTTGAGCAGTAACTAATCCTATTTGACAACAGTAGACTAACTACATAGTAAGTTTCTTCTTACTGATGAAAACTATCAGTGCAAGGTCTGACCGTGTATGGATATAGTTTTAAGCGCAATCATTTATAAAAGTTGACTAAAAGTACATTTTAAGTTATTCAATTTAGTAAAGATAGTAGACTTAACAAACTTTATGTTTTCAAGCTGTGTGGTTGCTGGCCTCCTTTTTCGGAAAATTATAAAATTGTGCCAGAATTTCAAAACAAAATGGTTTTAAATTTGCACGTTATACATTTATACAATCCCGACGGAAGGATGCCAGTGACTTGGGAAATATTGCAAACAAAATTTCTGTCATTATTAAATGACTTCATGTAATTTTTATAAGCGAAATCAGGCAGTTTATAAATTGCGATGCCGGTCTAAACCAAAAATGCTCTCGTAGGTTGTAGGCGTTCTAGAATATTTCTAAAAATTTGAAGGTTGTATCTGTACTGCACAGAGAGATCTCAGAACCCTTAACATTTTCAACAATTTTACAAACTGTACTTAAGTATATTACTATATTTGTTCTCTGACCCAACTACTTAAACTACTTACATCTCTGACAGATGGCTCTTTTTTAGTGTAATTAGTAATTACTCATGGCAAGAACTTCAATTACATGAATTACATACACCTTCTATGGCATGATTTGGTTTCAAATCGAAATATACTAATACCTCAGTTACTAGGTAGAGAAATTAGTACCGTAAACTCTCTTTTACTACGCGGGTCTCTATTACTACGCGGGTCTCCATTAGTACGCGGGGGTCCGCAGGCCTGAATGGAATAATGCGCGGGTCTCTAATAGTACGCGGGTCTCTAACAGTACGCGGGTCACCGGAAGTATTTT
>JAQFZC010004043.1:0-17076 GCA_034695205.1 Dicyrtoma fusca | reverse complement strand
GACCCGAGCACAAATAGGGACCCGGGCACTATTAGAGACCCGGGCACTATTTCGAAATTCGAGCTAGGACCCCGGGCGCTATTAAGGACCGGGCACTATTAAGGACCCGGGCACAATTTGGAGCTTTACGGTACCTACTATATCTAATTTTACAGCTTTTTGAAAACGTGAACTTGGTTTAAACCTTTTTGAGGGTATTGATTTCTTATTTCTACTTTCTAGTTTTGACCTGTTTGGGAAAGTTGATTTCTGGTTTAGATGTTTCTGAAAATGTTAATTTCTAGTTGTGACCTCTTTAGAAGTGCTAATTTCTAGTTTTGACCCTTTTGTCAATTTTGATTTCTAGTTTTAAACCTTTTTGAGAATTTTGATTTCTAGTTTCAAACCTTCCTGAGAATGTTGATTTGTAGTTTTGGCCTTTTTAAAAATGTTAATTTCTTGTTTTGACTTTTGGAAATTTTGATTTCTAGTTTTGACCTTTCGAGAAAGTTGATTTCCAGTTTTGACACGTTTTTGGAATTGATAATTTCTAGTTTTGATGTTTTTGAAAGTTTTAGTTTCACGTTTTGGCCTTTTTGAAAGTTTTAATTCCTAGTTTACACATTTCTGAAACTGTTAATTTCTAGTTTTGACCTTTTTGAAAGTATCAGTTACTAGTTTAGAACGTTTTTGAAAATGTTATAGTGGAAACTCGATATACCGGCTTCTCAGGGGACCGACATTTCTTGGCCGGTTTAAAAGTTGGCCGTTATCTGAATACGTGTACTAGTGGATACAGACTCTGTCCGGGATTTCAAAAGTGGCCGGTACATCGAGTTTACCCGTACATAGAGAGTCGGTAAACCGAGGTTCCACTGTAGTTACTAATTTTGATCATTTTTAGAATGTTGATTTCTAGTTTTGACCGTCTTGAGTAGAGTTAATTGGTAGAATTACTATATTTGTAAAGCATTTAGTCCATGATTTCTCAGTTCACAATAGGTTAAGGCAAAAAACTGGCTGCCTGGTGCATATAAAAGTTTGCGTTCGGATTTATAGCCAACTATAGGATGCTACAGAACAAATGTTAGCTAGGAAAAGTAGTAAAGCAAACCATTGAATCCTCTTCCTGCATCGAAATCGATACTCGTTCTTGCCAGATGCAAAACAGCAATAACCTATGTAGGAATCAAAATCACGCCACAATTTATTATTCCATTGGGGAAGAAACGCATTCTGTGATTATTGCCCAAGGTCAAAATGCTCGTCGTTCCCTGACAATAAACACTAATTTGTAAAATATTCCCAATCACAGTTAAATGTGCTTTGTGAGTGAGGATAAGTAAACTAATGTTGTGATCACTGGATAGATGAATGCTCACAATGTAAAGTATTCCAATGACAATGCAACCGCATTGGGTGGAGCAGCAGCAAATCCTTCGGTTCACTTTGTTAAGGCATCTTCCCTTTCCCTTTCCCATCTTCCTTGAGTTGAGTATATACTTCACTCTATAAAACTTAGCAAATAATTATATAACTACACGCAGAAAGTAGAATGCATCATAAATTGAACGGAAATCAGAAATTGAACTTGAAATCGACACACAGTCAGCTTTTTTTAAAATTAATTTACAACAATAATAAAATTATTACAATAATAATTATATATTTCCAATGTACATACATACAATGGCATTTTTGTAGGAAAAACTGTGCTACTTTGACTATTAGGCGTTCGAAAAGTATAACGAAACGAAGAAAAAAGGAAATACGGAATAAAATCAGTGTGTTTTGCAATTTGCAACTCTGTTCTTTGCTGTAGATTTTTTTTCCGAAGTTTACAGAAACATTTTTACTATCACACTAATTTTATGCAATATGAAAATAATATTAATTTTTTCCTTCCATTAATTTGTTTTGGCTTAGTTTGGTGGAAGGATCCTTTACATGGGACAAAAATAAATATAAATAAATACAAAAAAGTAATGATTAATAGTTTTCTGAAACTGTTCTTGAGCTTTTAGTAGTATTTTCAGAACAAAAAAGAATATTATAATTATAGTGATGAAAATATTAATTCACATTGTCATAGTTTGAAAAAATCAACGTTTAAGCAGACAGTAAAGAGAAAACGGAACATTTCCTCGTCATTTTATTTACGTATTATATTTCGATAAAGGAATTACATACACATGTAGTAAGGGTGGTCACTATGGGAAATGGGACAAGTAGATACAAGTAGATCCGTTAAGAAATAGAAATATTTATTATAAAATAGCTTCTCGACTGCTCATCGTTGCTCCTTAGGGGTCCTCCGTAATATATCCAACAACAAAGTTTTGAAAATATATCAACCTCATCCCCCTACTTTTTAAACAGCGGTCATTCGCGATGATACCCTGGAATTCCTGTTTTGCACAGCTAAACGATTCTTCCCTCCTTCCCTACAAGTATACATGCATAGGTACACGTAAACAAAAAACATTTACAATAATTTATTATTATTTAGTTCAACTATAATGGTACTGTACTGGAAATAGAAAAAGTGAAAAAAGTGTCAAATATAGACCAGACTCCTACTATTCTTTCATTGGTCGCATGTATCCGAATGAAGGGCAGTGAATGAGAATTTGTCCCCGAATTTCCTGAGCCTCCCTTTGCATTTAGTTTTCCAGTAGGTGATACATCTCCACTGCTCCACCCCCTGCTTATTCACAGCTTGGAGCAAGTAAGAGCACCCATCCACGGTTAACTTTGGCTTCTTCTTATTCGTCAATGACAAAAACAACTTGCTGTCTGAATTCCCCTCTTGTTCGTCTCTCAATACTTGACTACGATCCTCGTCACCACCATCTAAGCCGCCAGGCATTATAGAATTAGTGTCGTTTCCCTGAAGGAGATTGTTGTTGTCAAAATCCATATCGTAAGAAGTTCCAGTCCCGTCCAGTCCCTCCTTCTCAAACTTGATGACATTGTGAGCAAAACTTGAGTTGGAATTGTTGGACATTAGCCCTTCGGTTGGGTCCATCATACTGGTAGAGGGCAGAGTTATGATCTGGGGGTTCAATAGACCCCCTGTGCTGCTGCTAACTCCACTGGGGCCAGGGATAGCCACCGAAGGAATTGGCTCCAATGAAGTACTCACGAAATTGGATGGATCAGTAATACGTCTTCGCTTAGGCGTTGGAGGTCTGAGAGGCAAAGCTGGGTCTTCTGGTGGTGGAGCATCTGGCTTTTCACGGATTTCTGCTCCGGAAAGACTTGCCGTGGACGTCTCTACAGGTAACTTGGAGGTCGGTACAGACTGACTGCGTCCCTTTTAAAACATTGAACCAACAATTAACAATTTAAACTTTTCGAAACGGTAATATAATTTCTCGGAAATCTAGTTTTACATCGCTTTGAAAACACCAATCTTCTTGTTCTGACCTTTTTCAAAACGCTAGTTTATTGTTTCAACCTTTTTCAATATGCTAGTCTATTATTTCGACCTTTTTAGAAAGCGTTATTTACTAGTTTTGACCTTTTTAAAAACACTAATTCCTTGTTTTGACCTTTTTGAAAATGCTAATTCCTTGTTGTGACATTTTTGAAAGCGTTTATTCCTGTTTTGATCTTTTTGAAAACGCTTATTTCTTGTTTTGACCGTTTTTAAAATGCTAACTTATAGTTTTAATTTTTTTAACAAGTGTTAGTCAACGGCTTTGAACTTCTTGAAAAAGTTTATTGACTTTACTGTAGAATAAACACTTTTACAAAAACAAAGCTTTCTTTCTATGGTTGATGGCTTCGCAGTTCCGAATAGGTTAAAAAATCAAGTTAATAATGTGAATCTAGAGAGCAGGTACTTTACTTAAAGCCAACCCCAATCCTAACCCTTGATTTTGGTTAGCGTTTGATAAAAATAAAGCTCATTTTGACACTCTGTTAAGCAGTGCTTCGTGAGGAAATAAAAAAATAATATTTGTATCACATTTTACTTAGCAAGCTAGTTTTGATATAATTAGTATGTTAAAGTTGAAAGTAGCACACTCACTGCATCAGTTAGTCCTTCGACCTGAAGAAGTTCCGCCGTTTCCAGAAATGATTTTAAATGATCTTGACTTATATGCACTTCTCCATTGTAGATGAAGGACACAATAGCTTCGAGATCCCGGAAGCTCACGCCTTTGAGAATAATGACTGGATGTTGACATGGATTTTCCCGAAAAGTTTCCTTAAAATACACGGAGCAAGCCGACAGCAGAAGTTTATGTGCCTTCAATCGCTTTCCCTCACAACTGAGAGTAACATCCGTTAGATTATCATCCCCTCGAAGGTCTTCCAAAGATGTGGCAATGTGGTGGGAGTAATTGTTCCATTTTAGGGAAAATTTTGGAACAGATTCCATTTCTCAAAAATGGTAATATGGTACAGTCAACAGTTGACAGTAGTGTGTAAACAATAAGTAAGTTTCAAGTTCTTTACGGGTAATAATCAGTCACCTCGACGTATGAGTCATATTTCAAGCTGAAACTGTAGCAGGGTCACCAAATTTGAAGTCTAAAACAAACAAATTGTAAAAAATTTAAAAAAACAATTAAAAACAATGTTATTGCTTATGTTATCATGGCTTCTTATATTATTCTATTCCATGCATTGAATTACTTGTTGTGTGTACGTTATTAGGCTCAACAAAATAACTTTTAAATAAATTGACTGATTCAAATGTCTTACGTAAGTAACAGGTATTAATGTTGATAAATGAATAGTGTGCTTTACAAGAACTTATGATTCCTATTTTAACGCAGTAGTTGCTTCTCTAGTGTGTTTCGTATGTTGTATGTAGTTCCTAATTTCTATCCTTCTTGTGGTGTTCACAAAAGGTCAATGTTGAATGTAGACAGCAGAAACAAAATAAGAACTTTGTATTGTACAGAATAAAAGAAATTAGAAAACGTGAATTGCTAAAGCTTAAAGTTGGTGGAGTTGAAACTGGAATGAAAGATGAAAGATTTAAAATTAAAATCTTTAAAACATATTTATTCTTTTTATTCTTCTTTTTCTTTCTTCTTTCTTCTTAAAGCAAGAACACATTGGTTTTGAAATGAGCGCGTGTTTCCCAGAATGCACAAGAATTTCTAGCCATGAAATAATTGGAAAATAGAATAAAATAAAATATTTTTTTTATTTTTATTATTTTATTGCTTTTTAGTCTTGTCTTGTCAAAATTCACACAGTGAGACGTTGATCTCCAGGAATAGACACGGAGATACATAAAACATAAGAATATGCAATATGCTATACTACGTATAGTAAATTAAATTAAATTACACAGGAAAATAAAATATATAATGCTAATTATACAAAAGTTAACACCGGGCGTTAGTTTAGTATTCTTGGTTGTTCGTAGGTTACAAAAAAAACTACCTAGACCTAGGTACAGACCAACAACGGACGGGACGAACATAATAATAATAATATGAATAAATCTGCAATAATTTTGATTATCTTTTTTTGTAATATACGAACTTACATATAACTACTAGTACTTACGTGAGTGCATTGTAATTATCTGAGTTGGAGATATAAACCACTTCTGATTTTATTAAATCCGAAAATTGTAATTCGGATTGTGTTGTTGAGTGTATTTTAAAAAGACTTAATTGAACAAAATTGTTTAACCTATTAGGAACTGGGAAGCCACAGAAAGAATGCTTTGCAAAAATGTTTAATTCTATAAATTAACTTTTTCAAAACCCTCAAAACTAGTATATAACACTTTTTCAAAACGGTCGAAACTAGTAAATAACACCGTTTCATAACGGTCAAAAGTAGCAAATAACTCTTTTTCAAAACGGTCAAAACTAATAAATAACACTTTTTCAAAACGGTCGAAACTAGTGGATAAAACCTTATCAAAGCTGTCAAATCTAGGAAAAATAGAAGTTACCGTTTTCAAAATGGTCAAAAACTACAAATTACTATTTACAAAAACATTCAAAACTAAGTATATTACCATTTCGAAAAGGTTAATAATACGTAAATGCCTGTTTTTGGTAAGTAAAATACGTATTGTGTGGTAGCAGTCTATATTTTCTCGGATTCAGAATTTTCAGATCCAATGTCACTTTCACTACTTTCGCTTTCATCAGTCTCATTATCTACATCTCCCTCATCTTCTTCCTCTTCCTCATATTTTTCATCTTCATCCTCATGAGATTCTTCATGCTTTCTTAATCCGGATTTGGTCGCGTATATCTTTCCACAGAGCTGACACTTAAATTTTGACTTTGACCCAGCCTCCTCTTTTGGTTGATTTTCGTGGTGCTTCAAGTGACGCTTCAATGACCAATTATCCCTGAACTTCTTAGGACACAAATCACATGGAATTTTGTTTCCGGCCACATCGTCATCGTTGTGTGTGAGCTGATGCTTCTTGAACGGCTTGTCTTTTGCTTCAGTGTGGAAGCGTTGGATGTGGTAGTCGAGTTCTGACTGAAGTCCAAAGATCTTTCCACACGAGGGACAAAGGGACTGCGTCAAGTCCAACTCTTCACAGTGTTTCCATTTTAAGTGAATTCTTCGAGTAGTTGTGTTCGAAAAGGTCTGATTACAGTCGGCCACTTGGCATTTGAATGGACGGTCACCAGGACCAGTGTGAGTTCTTTCGTGATTTTTAAGCTGTTGCTTCGAAGTAAAGAATCTGTCACAAAACTTGCAATTAAGTAATGTCCCGGTAGGATTGGAAGTATCCTCAGGGTCCGTCTTTCCTACGGTGTGGACAGCTACATGGCCAGTTAGCGTCTGTTTCTTAATAAATGTTTTGCAGGGTTTGGCTTTCTCTGGGTCGACATGGGACAATTTGTGAGCCTCATAAGTAGCCAATGTTATATATTTTTGACCGCAGACACGACATTCGTAGATGGGTTTAGGGCCCTTGAGATGTTTGCGTTTCTTATGCTGTCTCAACCTATCGGATGTTTCATACGATTTATTACATTGGACGCAGTGACGATGAATCATCTTGTTGTGAAACCAACAAATTTTCAAGTGACTTCGTAGTACAGACTCTGCTGTGAATTCCCTGCAACATAGTTTGCACTTGACTGGATTTGCCTCGCTAATACCTAGAAAATAAAAACTAATATTAAAATTTCATATTGTGTTACTGAATGGGTTTTTAATAAAATTTTACTTAAATACGGATTTACTTGCCTTCCAAATTTTCGGCCAAGGAAAGTGGATCCGGTTCCAGCAAGATACAGTTAGACGGATTTGCTTCTTTTTCCTGCTTTAGCCATTCGCTGAGGGTTTCTGATGGTTTACTATAATCAGCAGTGGAACAACTACCTGCATATTTTCCATGCAGAATCGAATTTAAAAACTCTCTGCGGGACCCTTTGTGAAATTTTTCATCCTTCGAGTCCTTGAACCCAGTTTTGCAGACGGTGCAGTGGAAGGGAAATTCGGGTCCGGGAAAGTGCTGCTTGCAATTGTGTTCGGTCAGACTGGTTGCACTTGAAAACGCTTGTTCACAAGGGACGCAATATATGTGCCATTTCTTTCTAAATCGCCAGCACCTCTTTACATGAGATTCCACAGTCGATTCGTTAACAAACTTTACGTTACACAGCATGCACTTGATTGGAGACTCTTTACTGACAGTTAAGGGCCCCGCTGCTGCTTTCATTGGGTCCGGATCCAGACGAATTACGTTTGACGATTTTCCTTGACGCTGCTGGAATTTAAGCCACTCAGCAAGACCACCACGAACTGGGTCATTATTATCGCCAACTTGTTCTGCATCGGAATCGTCTGACTCGTCGTTAGTGGCGGATGCTGCTTCTTCAATATGGTCGTACTTTTGGTGCGTTTGCAGAAGCTTCGGAGTCTCGAATGTGTACTGACAAGGGAGGCAGCGGCGATGCTTGTCTTTGTTGTGCCACCAACAGTTTACCACGTGATTCCTGACCTGGCTTTCACTGACGAGGAGCAGTGTACACAGAAGACAGGTCAGAGGATGGTCCTCGTCGATGGATGCGGGCACTTCAGCTGACTCAACTGATGGATCCGGATTGATTAAAATGACGTTTAAGGAGCCGTCCGAATGCTTTTGTTGTTTTTGAATTAGCAGCCATTCTTCAAGAGATTGTTTGTACGTTTTGGGGGCACATTTCGGTGGTGTTACACAGCTTTTCGAAGTCGCAGGAAGGTCCTGGTGGCTTTTGTGTTGGTGAAAGGTTAATCCGCTTTTATTGAACACATATGACTTTATAGAGGAGACGCTGTACGCATGTTTTAATTTGTTGAAATGCCAACACATTTTCACGTGCTCTTTCACCTGCGTGACTGAAGTTAGTTTCAGCTTGCAAAGAACACATTTTATTGGCTGCAAGCAAGTCACTTCTACGACAGCAGCGGCTTCGTTTGTTGGGTCCGGATCCAGCAGTATAACATTGGAGGGATCGTTGACTTTTTCCCTGCTAAGCCAGTCCAAGAACGGAAGAGCAAGGTCCTCTGGAGTTAATGGAATTGAAGGGGCAACCTGACTTTGTTCTGAACTATCTTGTGCCCTAAGTGGAGGGTCAGTGACACAGTCGTCACTTTCAAGGTCACTGCCCCTTTCAATAGAATCTGGACAGTCTGTCTTGTAGATGATGTCTTCATTATTTGCTCCTTCATTTAATAAAGCATTTCCTGTAGTTGACCCGATGACCTGGATGTCGTTATCAACTGCTTTTGTAGTTTCTTTGTTGAAAAGGTTTTTGTGTCGAAAGAGTGGACACAGTCTTTCATGAACTTCAACGTCTTCGACGGTGTAGAAGGCTTTGGCACATCCAGTGCATGCTTGAGTCTCAGAATAATTTACCTTTACCTTCTTCCTTCGAGTGCTGTAGCGAGATCCTGAAGGAGAAAAGTTGGCTTCTGAACTAACAGCACTGGAATTGAAATCAGAAATAGTTTGGGAATAGTTTTGTGGTTCTTCTTGATGTAAATTAAGAGTTGCTGCTTCTGCTTCAGCTTCAGTGCGAACAATTCCTTCGGCGATTCCGCTACTTGGGGTCAAAATGATCTTTTTGTGACTTTTGTTCCAGTGACGTTTTAAATTATGCGTGTATCCATATGACTTTTTGCAGGGAACGCAGTACAAATGTTTTGCCTTGTTGAAAGTCCAGCATACTCTCACGTGCTCTTTGACCTGCGTATCCGAAGTTAGTTCCAGTTTGCAGAGGACGCATTTGATTTTTTGCAAATCATTTTTACCATTATTGGTTAACGTTCCGCTAGTTGGATCTGGGTCCAGCAGAATAACATTGAAGGGGTCGCTGACTTTTTCCTTGGTGAGCCAGTCCAACAATGGAAGTGAAAGCTCCTCTGGAGTTAATGTAACAGCTGGAAAGGCTTGATCTATTCTGCAATGATTTTTTGGGGTAGCTTTACGGTCAATGACACAGTCGTTATTCGCATTTTCAGAACAACATTCAACATTGCCGCCTTCACATATTATTTCTTCATTAATAATTTCGGTTTGACTCAAGTCTGTCGTTACCGTAGGCAGGAATTCTTCTGACGAAACCATTTCGATAATGGAATCCTTATCGTTCTTAAATAAGTTTTCTGATTGAATCAGATTTCCATTTGTTTTAGCAACTTCAACTTCAACCTCAAAAATATCGGATGCTTCTCGATGAATCTCAGATTCACTGGTCAGTTCAATATCTGCAGCACTACTGTCTGGAGCACTTAGCACTTGGAAGAAAGTATTTGTGTCCGGAACAATGTGAAATGTTTCAGATTGTTTTTGCGATGTGAATTCTTCTTCAGCAGCCGGCGGAATATGAGTTGACACGAACTGAATATTTCCAGTGCCATCCGAACTTTGCACGATGCTAGCAACGATAAACTCCCGGTCTTCGAGTTCTACTTCCTGAGAATCTTCACTGACCTTTTGAACGTCATTTGATACTACAACCGAATTGCTCGCTGATGACGCAATACCGGGGTCATCTCCAAGCCAATTTAATTCTTCGATATTCAGTTTTATTTTTTGTTCTTCAGAATCAAACACAATTTGCTGCTGGGGGGCCAGTGATGCAGTGGTTTCGACATATTCTACGTCTAAGGTAGTGCTAGTGCATTTCGTTTTAGCACATGGCTCATCATCACCCGGTGACAGAAGGGGGTGTAGCCTGAAATAATAATAAAAAATGTAAAATATTATATATGTAATACGAAAACACACAAGAATGTCGAGGAATTAATACAAAATGTAAAACAACTGTGTGAACTATAGGTAATTAATTACTTGTCAACTGTTCTTTTGATTCCTTCACTTCTTCGACTTTCTGTTTCATGAGAAAGGCTCTTCGTACTACTAGAAATTTGGCTTGGAGAAATAGGTAGCTGTTTTGGTGTTAAGGGTTGGAGGAACACGTATGGATTTTTGAAAGAACCTTGATTAGAATTAGAAATGTTGATACTGGAACTCAATTTATTGGTTGTTGGAAGTTCCTCTGTAGATGGAATCCAACTAAAATAAACAATTGAAGGTAGTTTCATCAACTATACATATATTACATACAAAACTTGCATCTTACAACTTATTAAAATTATTCCATAGATTCCATTCCAATGCATGCGTTACTAGATCTAGTATCATCTATAAAAAAAATGCGATATCCCTGACTGAACCAGTCAATAGTTGATAGTACTTAAGTAAATAAAACCAAGCAACAACAAATATTTAAATATTTAAATTTTAGTAAACTTACTCAATATCAAGGCACCTTTCCTCAAAAATAAGGCACTTTGTTCTTAGACATTCATCCAAGTGACTCTCCACTTTGTGCTCCTTTAGCTGAAAAAGGTATCTGAATGCTTGTCGGCATGATCGGCACACAAACCAAATGGAGGGTTTGAATTCGAAACCCATTTTTCGAAGAACCTTTTAATCAAATTGGTAAAAGAAAAACTAAAACCAAGCTAACAAAAACAAAGGAGAAATTGACACTGAAATCTCCAAAACCCAACCAAAAAGTCCACCAGTAGCGACGATGTCATAATTTGAAATAAGTAGAATTTACCACTATTATAAAAAATTATCACTAAATTATATTTTTGTGCTCGGGGTTGCTGTTGATTAGTAATTATCAAGTTGTTTAGTTGTCAGTGTTTCAGTCATTTACAAATTTCAGTGTTAAAAGTGCCTGTCACCTGTTGGAATTTGGAATTCTTCTAATTCTTTCTTGGAATCTAAATTGTTTCAGTTTTAAAGTTTTCGCGCAGTCAAGGACCTATACTGTTCCCTGTGCATGTGTTTCTAATGTGTTTCTAATAAGGTAATTTGGTAATTAATAGGTATTAAGTATTAAAGGTATTAATAGGTATAGGTTTCCAGTGTATGTACCTCATCGATTTTTGCAATCACCACATTAATGTGATCTACTTCCTTTAGTAACTACTAACAACATACCGTAAATTCTCTAATAGAACGCCCGCGTACTATTCCATTCAGCTCCTCGGACTTCGGACTCTCGAACCCCCGCGTACAATTAGAGACCCGCTCAATAATAAAGACCCGCGTATTATTCAAACTAACCGTTTTACTACTCTGAATTTAGTTGGAATAAAATAAACAGGCTAAAAACAAGAATTTTGACACTTTTAAGGGACTTAAAAATATGAATCATTTAATTCAAGCTATTCAGGGGCTAAAAAGTTCGGTTTACACTAATTTCTGTACACTGAAACACTGAAAATACTTCCGGTGACCCGCGTACTAATAGAGACCCGCGTATTATTGGAGACCCAGGCATCATTCCATTCAGGCTCTCGGACCCCGCGTACAATTATAGACCCGCGTATTAATAGAGACCCGCGTAGTAAAAGAGGATTTACGGTAAATAAGTACTTGGGCTCATTTTTAAAATTCTCAAAAAAAAATTAAATCCGAAAAAACTAAATTCTTATGGGATTTTACATGTAAAATATCAGTATGGGTAGGATTTTTTTTTAAACCTGTTTATTTCCATTAAAACATGAACGTAGTTGTTTACAAAGACTAATTAGTAAGGGACGTAGGGGTAAAACAAACAGGGACCCGTTTTAATTTTTTTGACGGTGAACCTGAACACGAAATATGAAAGTTGAATGATGCAACTCTTAAGAGCCTTAATATCTTTCACTTGCAATAAAATATTCAACAAAAATAAAATTAGTGATGTAAGATTAATTAAAAAATCCAAAATCACCTGGATTTTGCTATGTGGGGATAAAAAAAACAGACCGGTGGGGGTAAAAAAAACAGACCGGTGGGGGTAAAAAAACAGCTGCTGTAAAGGGTGAAAATCAACGGGGAATCAGAGTGCCCCACAAAATGATGATGTCGACAACAATTTTAAAAACTGCTTTTATTTAAAAATTGCTTTAAATAAGAGAGCAAAAATCCCGTAAAACTGAAAAATGCACATTTTTAATTACTCCAGTTGGTTAAAATAGCTTATTTAGGGCACTTTGACCTCTTACTTCAAATTTCAGACTACTGTTTTTTTACCCCTTGATCTTTTTACCCCCACCTCCCCTAATAGTTCTAATGTTTAAATCATATAACTCTCAGAAAGTTGTATCCTAAAAAATTTAGTCGACCTCAAGATCAGACGGATTTTGAAATCCTTAAAAGAAATGAATTACACATTAGCATAAATCACAATTGGCCCATCCAGCGAAAGAAGTTTTTTTGCGTGTGCCTGCGTCTGTACAAGTTTCGTGAAGATGAGTAAAGCATATTTGAATAATATTCTGAAATGACCGTGGGCCGTGGGTTTGGCTTTTCAGTTGCACTAGTGGCCATACTGGAGCCACTGGGGCACTTTTGAACTCATGACGTTACGGTACTGACGTGATGTTCTTTTTTATTTGACTTTATGTATTTTATTTTAGTTCCTTGGAACTTAAAACTGCTGCATACGCAATAGAATGTTATGTCTTCCCTATTTGACCTGAGCTTCAATGAAATCGTAAGTATTCTGTAACACTCACGATTTCAACAATAATTGCAGAAAAACAAGCCTGGCAAGAAACCTTTACACATCAAGTGATGATACAGTGCAAATTAGTTGCATAATAAGTCATGCTTAAGAATTAATTTCTTTTTTTCATGAACAGTCTAGCAAAATAACGATAAAAAAATACAAATTCCATCGTTTAAGTAGCAAAGGCACGCCACAAAGCTGATCATTTAACAAATATAATCTGTACGGTCATTTTGACTTTATCTTAAGTGTAATAATATCATTACCTCTTTGACTGTAACTCACAAGCAAACTCAAAATGTTGGCAGTAAAATTTAATTCCAACGTTTTTAGTTTTTTTGCAGGAACATCCCGACAAATACTTAGTAGAGCAATACATTATAAGCAACTAAATTCTCGAGTAAGCCCAATTAATTGGAAGTCTTTTGCTACCCAAAAGTCGATAGAAGGTAACAGAGCCAAAGTGAACCCAAAAAAGAGTAAAGCGTCTCTAATGACTCAAGAAGAACGCCAAAAATTTTTGGGTGAGTTTCCAAAAGTGCTAAGCGACCTTGATAATCTGGATGGATACGAGCTCATGACTGAAACAAAACACTGGGCAAAGCAGGTTGTGGAATACACCGTTCCCCATGGAAAGCATTACAGGTACTGTACGGCACTACAATTACTGAGCAGAAAACGTTAATTGCAACATCATAATGATAGTATAACAAATAAATTATTAGAATTAATTTTAAATTATTATTTTTTATTACTCTCGTAGGGCCGCTCTGCTAATTAAAATGGCACAGGAGATAAATCTCAACTCTCAAAATGGACTGGAACTCCCAAATCTATATAAGATTGGATGGATTCTTGAGCTTGTAGGGCCTTTTTTACCTTAGAACATATTTATATTTTTAAACGGTGATAATCTAGTTTTACGTCTTTTTGCACATACTAATTTCCTGTTTTGACCTTTTCTAAAGTCCTAATTACCCCGTTTTCACTCTTTTTTAAAAACGTTGGTTTCCTGATTTGACCTTTTTTAAAGTGCCACTTACTCGTTTTCATTCTTTTTAAAAATGTTAATTTCCTGTTTTGACCTTTTTCAAAGTGCTACTTACTCGATTTTACCCTTTTTAAAAATGGCAGATTCCTGTTTTGAACTTTTTTTAAAGTGCTACTTACTCGTTTTTGCAATTCTTAAAAACGTTAGTTTCCTGGTTTGACCTTTTTCAAAGTGTTACTTACTCGTTTTCAACTTCTTGAAAACGTTAGTTTCCTGTTTTGACCTTTTTTAAAGTGCTACTTACGCGTTTTCACCCTTTTTAAAAATGGCAGTCTCCTGTTTTGACCGTTTTGAAAATGCAATTCAGTAGTTTTGGTTGTTTTTGAACATGGTAATATCTTATTTTTGTACCTTCTGAAAATGTGAATTACTACTTTGAACCGTTTTGAAAAATGGTTAAAAATTTCCCGCTTTGACCTGTTTTAATAGGCTATTCCCTCTTTTTAATGTTTTTCAAAAGGTTAATTCCTAGTTTTGACCCGTTTGAAGAATGTAATTTTGTATAGTAAACCCTTTTGTAAAACATACTTTCTTTCCATGGTTTCCCAGTTCGGAATAGGCTAATACCAATACTAACAATAAGTCAGTGTGTGAACCTTACTCTTGTCTTAATTATTAATTTGTATTTTAAATCAGCTCCAAGCCTTTCTGATGATTTTGGATGACATGATGGACGGCTCGAAGACACGACGGAATGAGCCCTGCTGGTACTTGAAGGACGACCTTGGGATAGCTGCTATTAACGACGGCCTATTTTGTGAGAGCATGGCTTATGCTCTTCTCCAAAAGTATGCCAAAGGGAAATATCCAATGTACGAAGAGATTATGGACCTAGTTCACGACATCATTCTTAGAACTGCGCATGGACAAAGCCTTGATTTGTCGACTGCTAGGAACAAGCAGTACAACATGTAAGTAACCTGTCTCGAAACAATTTGAAGTTACTATTAGCAAAAGATTTTGTAATTCAAAATAGAAACATACACATCGTCTGTGTAAATGCAATTTGTGTCAAGTCCAGTCTCAGCTTAATTGCAATAGGTATGTCACAAGCTCACAAGTCCTTACAATGGAAAATATCATTATTTGACAAAACTAGTAAATAACACATTTCAAAACAGTCAGAACTAGTAAATGACACTTTTTGAAAACGGTCAAAACTAGTAAATGACACTTTTTGAAAACGGTCAAAACTAGTAAATGACACTTTTTGAAAACGGCCAAAATTAGTAAATGACACTTTTTGAAAACGGTCAAAACTAGTAAATGACACTTTTTGAAAACGGCCAAAACTAGTAAACGACACTTTTTGAAAACGGTCAAAACTAGTAAATGACACTTTTTGAAAACGGTCAAAACTAGTAAATAACACTTTTTCAAAAATGTAAAATATCATTATGTGGACTTGGGACAAATTACATTTACACAGACGACATGATTGTATCCAATCCAGTGCTGCCCAAAATTTTTGCTAGTCTAGTCAAGTCTAGTCACGTCAAAAATCAAAGGCAGCTAGTCTAGTCTAGTCACACTGCACTGCTTTCGAGGCCTGGCTAGTCTAGTCTAGCCTAGCCAACACAAATAAACCCTAGTCAAGTCTAGTCTAGTCAACTATAGTCAGCTGTCCTTTAACATGGAGAAGATCGTGGCTAGTCTAGTCTAGTCTAGTCAACACAAAATCTACCCTAGTCAAGTTTAGTCTAGTCAACTAGTCAGCTGTCCCTTAAAATGGAGAAGAGCATGGCTAGTCTAGTCTATAGTCATTTGTTTTCGGGGCCTTTTGCTAGTCTAGTCAAGTCAAGTCACAGGTTTTGAGAGAGTCAGCTAGTCTAGTCTAGTCAAGTCAAGCGGCCAAAAAAAGCCCAAAAGTCTAGTCAAGTCATAGTCATCTATTAGTCAAGTCAGGATAGACTAGGGCAACACTGATCCAATCAGTAATATTTTTTCCATAATTTACAATCCTAGGTTCACGGAGGACACATACTACAAAGTGATGGCGTTTAAAAGTGCATTCTGGACGTTTTACTTGCCGCCTGCAGCTGCACTTCTCCTGGTAATGTACATAATGAATAACACGCACATTTAGTTACCTAATTTCTTTACATACATTACTGAGGAAAACTAAATTTTCTCTGCTTATTTTAGAACGGGATAAACGACCAAGTTATTTTCAAATCCCTCGAAAAACTCAGCATTGAATTGGGAATGTTTTTCTCGATGCAAGATGATTACTTGGACTGCTATGCAGATCCAGACGTGTCTGGGAAAGTAGGAACAGATATTCAAGATGGCAAGTGCTCGTGGCTGATGGTGAATGCATTGAAAAGGGCCAATAGCGATCAACGGAAAATACTATTGGTAACAATCAAAAAAACTAAAAAAAAACAGAAATTCAGAAATTTCTTCCACGTGTTTGAGCCAAAATTGTTGTTGTTTTTAGGATAATTATGGTCAAAACTGCCCAGAAAAAGTTAAAAAAGTGAAAGTTCTATACAATGAGCTGGGAATACCGGAAATTTATTCTCAAGATCAAGACAAAGCCTTCAAAAATCTGGAAGAAAGCATTGCCTCATTGCCTTCAATAGTTCCGAAGGAGCCACTGGAAAACATTGTAAACGTTATGTTCAAGAGATCGTCGTAACAATACACCCTTTCATTTGTGTAATTGAGGCAAATTGATTGTAAAGATTTCAAAATTTGAGGGACGGCAAGTCAAGTTAATAGGGTGAATAAAACATTTAGAAAAACTGGACTAACAAAAAAAATTCAAATATTAAATCACCAAACGGCAGAGCTTCTCAGAGTGTAAACTAGTGTGAACAAAAATGTAATTAATCAGCAGGTCGTAATGAGAAGGATGTAGAAAATTTTCTTTCGCGTACAAGTTTTTATGTTAATTCATTGCATAAAGGTCACGGTTAACGAAGCACATTTACGGCAAAAAAAACAAACTTTTTTCCTTAATTAATACCTACTTTTCGTACTTTAGGTATTCAGTATTATTGCATTTATTTATTAATATTATTAATGATT